>VWZG01007393.1:2219496-2300571 GCA_013396735.1 Grallaria varia
ATAATAGTGGTTTGCCTGCCAGAATCATTAAGAGTTCTGGCATTAATAAAATATTATTTGCACTAGAAAAATGTTTTCTTAGTTGGAAGGACTGAGTTCTGGAGGATAATGTTTTTTATGAAAGTTGACATTAATGATAGAGCTACAGCCCTTTGTTTCCATTAACAGTAAAAATACGGCACTATTAAAAATACGTAATGACATAACAGGGGCATAATATAAACAAAACATGAAGGCAAAACTAAGTATTTTCTCCTGGGGGGAAGATACTGATAATGAACTTAATAAATCTGATAAGGAATCCCTTCTGAAGGATGAGCCTTACCAGTTTTACAAGACATGACAGGGTACAGCACTTTGTTTATTGCACCCCTGATGGAATGCTAAAGGTGGACAGTCCAGATTTGACCAGTCTCAGGTGTTCACGCCCTCAGAGTGGCTGCTGAGAAAAGTAGCGGCTCTCAAGCTGCTCATCTCAACTGTGGTGCTGCTGAGACAGAGAAATAAAGTAGAAGAAATGCCAGAAATTGCTGTATTGGTGTTGGAAGGTTCACCACTGTTACCCTAAAGTGGCTGCTATCTGAAGTCCAGTTGCTGGAGGTCTTGGCAGGTTTCTGGACAGGAGCTGTGAAGTGTGAGCATTGTAAAGAAGGAGGAGTGAGTGAATCTGCTTTTTTGATCTACTTTATTTAAAGTTTATGATATGCAATCAAGTCTACACTTCACGAGTATTGAAATAGAGCCTCTTTGTATGTAAATGCATTGAGCAACGTGCACAGGAGCAATTCATCTTCACATTTAGCTTTCCCTATCTTCCTGTCACAGTGAGGATATGACATACAATATGCTGCTTACAGTAAGTTACAGGGCACTTCATGATGCACAGTCTCTACTTGAGTGAGTACTTCACTCTCCCTCCAGTTTGGTTTGCATATGTTTTTAGGGTCCTGTCAAGAATCAGACACCCAACTTTGACTGTTGTGAAGAATCTCTGGTGGACTTGTGAGACTTTCCCAAATGCTATAATTGCAAATAAAAGAAGTTCCACAGTTGATGTCCAAAGAGATGTCAGTTGACAAAGTTGATGTCAGTGCTTTGAGTAATCAGTAAAAGTGCCTATAGCTCTGACTTATGCCAGTCTATACCAGTGTTGATAACTGAATGTTTGCATGGAAAATGACACTTTAGCAGTAGCTATTGGCTGAACTTCAACATTGATCAACCAGTGTAATACTTAACTACACCAGGAGTATGACTGCCTATGCTGTTTTCAGCCAGGAAAGGGAATTCATTCCCTTATAATGTTTCTGCATCTGTCTGATTCCCTCAGTGAGGTACCTTTTCAGTGATTTCAGTAGCCACTGGGTTCAGGTGACTGTCTGTAGTGGAATGGCTGACAACCAAAAATAACTGGAAAAAGTACTGCAGTTTTTCATTTCAGGAGCTTATAGAGAAAAGACAGCTATATGTCTGTGAAGAGAATACTGTCTATGTATGGAATGCTTGGAGAAACAGGGTTGCTAGGCTTCATGTGGTGATGTCTTCTGTCTCGTGTTAGGTCAGAGACCAGGATGAGCATCATGGCTGTCCTGAAAACCTTCCTGAAAATAGTGTTGGCACAACAGTGCATGACCCCTGAGAATAGTCAAGAGCCTTTTTTGCTGCTTTAAAACTCATTTGGTTGAAGCACCAATAAAAAATAATCTCTAAAAAAGAAAACCTGTCCTGACAAGAACTTGCACTGTATGACCTGGTTGGCCTTTTCCATCAGTCATGCCACTGAAATTTGGCTTATCAAGAAATGGAGTAAATCTCATACTTTGCACTTTGATGGTGGGATTCTACAGAACCCTGTTAAATACATTAACGTCAGTGATGGTGGTATTCTGTTTGAAACAAGCTGTGGAAGTTGTTGAAGCCCTACAGTTACACAGAGAATGGTAAAGGGGACCTGGGAAGAGAAGGAAGTGGGAGTAGAGTGTTTACTTTGGCACAGAGTTCCCACGAGGGTATCTCCTTACCACACCAGGACTTTAATAGAAAAGAGATTCTACTTTGGATCCATCAGGAACTAGCTAACAGTTAAACTCTCCTAGGAAGCAGTGTGGCCTTTCAATATGGATTTGTTTTCCGTAGGAGTTCCATCTTTCCTAGACAAGCATTCTGATTATTTAACAACTACTACAGATATAGGGAGATCCCTTGTATGCTTTTTTCTTTGTACCTGCAGTTGACAAGATTAAGAGATTCACTGATATGGAAAATACTGAAATCACTGTAGGCTTTTTGGTCTTTCTCACTGTCTTAGACTATATATGAGAGATTTCTTGTCCTTATATTCACTTAGTTTTAGACCGGCTTTTGAGATCTTTGTTTTTGTGGGCAAGGTCTGCCTTCCTGCAGACAAAATAAAAGTTAATGTTGTTATTGTTCTGTGTCCCAGACCTTTGTCACTCTCCCAGCTTTCCCCCCTCCCTTTTCTTCTAACCAATATAATCTCCCATTTTTCGTTTGGAGAATGACAGATTCAGGAGTGTTAGAGGAAATGCAATGGAGCAGGAATCCTCACCAGAATTTCACTGCTGGTATTGTTGAACTAAGCCTCTTTGTTGGGGATATTAGTAAATTTTCATCAAGTGAAAATTCAAGTGTTGTAAATTCAGAGTATGCTATTTCCATAGCAGGCAGCGGGGAGCAGCTTTTTCTGTAACTTTTACAGATGCCTTTTCAATTTAACCCTTTGTGTTACTGTGCTTTGTTTCTCAGCTGTGTATAAATACAGGTATGTGTGTACTTTTACCTTTTTATAGGTGAATCATGATAACAGCATCACAACTTGGTCTCTGAGTTTCTTTTCCCTCTATTATATAAATAAAACTCCACAAATATGCCAAATACACTTAAGTCTGTGCAACACTGCAGCATCTGGGGCAAGAAAAGTGCATGGGTTCAATTTAGTGCAGCACTGCAGCATCTAGGGTGAGTAAAGTGCATGGGTTCACTTTCTTTTTAAAGATAGTTCCTCAGTAGGAGAGATCTCTGGGTTATCACTGTTTTGAAGTCAGAACAGATGGGACAAACAACACATAATACACTTGTGCTCAGCTGTTGCTTAAAATTTGGGTCATTGTCCAAGGCAAGTTCTTTATCCTCCCTAGAGAAAGGCTTGTATTTTGCAAGGATTTTAGCTCGCTTATGGCAATAACTGAGGAGGCTTCTGTTTGCAAATCAGTACTTCGCTCTTGGATACCTCCACTGTACTGTTAGTAACACAAACACAAAAGTGGTCATCCCTGCTCCAGGTAGGCTGACACATAAAACAGTGAGTTGATCGGTCGTATTGCTGTACATTGGAGCTTTACATGCTTGTGTATGTGAATGTCATGCAAAGAAACGTGAATAAATGAAAAATAGGCACTTGTAGGAGACAGGTTTTTTATCACAATTCAACTATGTACATACAGTTTGCCTTACTATGGAGCAACTACATAATCATCCTGCAGATCCAGACTGGTATTAATGTAGCAGAAAAGACCTATAGGTATTTTTCCTCTTTGGGTATGTACGTGTGTGTGTGTACATAGATAAATAACAATGTTTAAATTAATTTAGGAAAAGTTTCTGAAAAGTGTTTTTAAAGAAGGGGTGGAAGCTCTTATTAAGGGGGTTACAGAAATGATAGGAATGTCGTGAAGTAAAATGAGCTTTGCTGTAAGTATGATTGAACACTGCTTTGCTTTTCACACTCCTAAGAGGAGTGTTGCTTGCCCGCTAACCGTGGCTAAAAGGCATGAAGTCATAGGCAGCTATTAAAATGTTTAGATTCCTAGCTTGTAAATATTGCATTTCTCACAGAACTGGAGTGAAATCCAGTCTTATGTTTCGTGTTCATCCAGTTCATATCCATTGGGATGTGGCATTTGTGAAAGAATCAATTATCCATTTGTTAGTCAGGGGAGCTTTACAAATTATACATTAGCAGATTGATTTCTCAGGTTCACCATTGGGGGACTGATTGTATAAGGTGGGTTGATGATGAGTGTCAGGGGAGAAGGAGTTGCCACAAAGAACACAATTAAAAGAAGCTTTCTGAGTGGCGATGAATTTACTCCTAATTGAAGAGCTGATATAATCCATACTAAGAGCATTTATTTCAGGCATTTTGCATTAGGTAATTGATTGTCACATGAGGTACATTTGCTGCTAGATACTTGATTTTCCTTTCCTTTAAATTTTGGATTTTGCAAAAGCCTGTATTTAGATCTTTATGTGCAAGGTGTCTGCTAGCTTTCTCTCCTGCTCCCTAAACTTCTCTTTCATCCATTAGGGTAACAATTTTTTTGTTCTATAGTGTCAGCTTGACATTATTGATTTTGAACAGTCAAACTTACTTATGTTGTCCGGAATTCCAAACATGTCTCCATCAGAAAGAAACCTGCAGTTAATGGAAATTCAGCTGAAGGCATTTCTTCCTTCTTTGCCACAGTATATGAAATTCTGAAGCTGTTCCCAGGTTAATCATTTAAGTGTATTTCCATTCCTAACAGGATCCTCCTTATTGCCAGATTTCAATTATGTTTCTTGAGAAATACAATGTGTATTATTATTATTTATACAGTACTGGAAGTATCTTTCTGATCATAAGGAAGTTGTGTGTTTTTACTTGATTGGTCTAATGCTAAGGGTCCTGATTAAGTGAAAAAAAGATTACCCAATATAGTGCTAATAAAATGATTAATATTAGTTTCTTCAACATTTTATATGCAGCTGCCTGTGATTTTATTAAGATTAGGTCATGTCTTAACTGAGTAGTATTTACATGGATTATATGTTCCTAATGTTTAGATTCTTGTACATTTGACAGGTTTTTTCAACACCTGTTTAAAATACCTTTTAAAGAGTCAGTTGACCAAAGCCCAGTGCATATCCTGGTTCCAGCTGTGTCAAATGATCAGTCCTTCAAATTATGATGAGTTAGTGAACACCTGTGTCCTCTCTAACCTTGAGTCATTCTTCATCTTTTGTTGACCTGTAAAGGTAGATCTTGCAGGAGGGGCATTTATCCTCTGTCCTGTAAAAACCAAAGTCTGTTTTCTTTTACCAGGCAAATAAACTCTTCAGTAGGTTAGCTGGAATAAGCTTTAAAAAATACACAAGGGAAAGGCAGTTATAACTGCATGCCTGAGTTGATAACATTTAATAAAAACAAACAAACTAAAAGAAAAAAAAAGCAGGGTGAGGGAGGGTAACCCACAATCTTATCTGTGCTCCTCCTTTCTGAAATACCATAATTATCCACAGGATTGGTAGGGTTTAAATGCAGTTAAATTTGAAATGGTAAGTAGCTTTGCTGAGTGGCACAGAAGTATATTTATACAAATGATTGATATGAAACGATGAATTGAAGCTGATTCTAGAAGAAACACTTCAGTTTACGTAACACATGTACCCATTGTATCTGTGTTTTTTTATTCCTGATTTCCTGGGTAGTTTAAGATCTTAAACAAATCTTAAACAGCTTTCCAGTGGAACATGGCTCTGGAAATGGGAGGCTTGACTGTTACACAGCTCTGAACAAGAAGATCCTGGCATGAGCAATTCTTCCTGAAAATTTATTTTTAAATGCATGTAATATTCAGCCAGGACTGTTCATGGTCTGCCATCACTTTCTGGGCTCCGCAGAAGGGTCTGACTTGGAAAGTCAGCGAACAGGCTAATAATAGTCAATGTGCCAGTTCGACTTGAGTTACTCTCTGCTTGCTTTGCCTTGTGTACATCATCTAGAATAGCATCTGCTGTTGGAACTTAGCAGGAGGTTTCTGTAAGCAAACAAGTCTGCTTTTAGCTGAATTTAGTTGTTTTCCCTGTGTGTCATCTGTGTGTGGTGCGGACAAAAGGGAAAATAAATACTAGGAGAAAGGAAAAGTTAAAAGCAACAGATAGAGGTGTTGGGCAGGCAGAAGGCTTGTAACAAATTGCCAGTTCTATGCACTATATATGAAATACTGTATCATCAGCTGTTGCAGTGCAAGGCTCAGTTGTTAAATCTTGATTGGAAACTCAGAAGATTCTAGAAAATGAAATGTGATTGGGCATATATTGTTTTCAAAGTGGAAGAGAGAAAAGCTTACTTTCACTGCTTTGGGATTTTGTGTGTGTGAAAGATTATGGGGAACAACTTTCCAAAGAGGGTGAGAACACCTCAGTTTATGTCCTTGTTTATTGTCCATCTGGACAGGGTGTTCTTATGTAACTTTTTATTATGTACTTTTAATGTAATTTCAACTGCCATAGCATAGATAAGGATCTGTGGTATTTCATACACAGTTGTGAAGCACATGACCCTACAACTCCAGCACTCTTCCAATGACAGGGTTTTTTTTACACATACATGTGTTGGATTTCTTTTCCCGTGCTCAGAACCACAAAAATTATCTGATTTGTGGTTCAAGCCATTCAAAATTTTCTGAGAGTAAGAAAAGTTGTTCTTAGGAGTGTGAGAGAGACTTACTTGTATGAAGATACTTCAGTGATGCTTAAAATGATGATCTGTTTGTGACAGACGGTGAAATTAGCATCATGATAAGTAAGAAGGTTCTTGGTACTTGAGTATAGTTGGACTGGGTTTATGCATCAGGTTTCCCAAATGATGTTGTCAGTTAGTTCTCAACACTTAAGGTAAGAGTAGCTTTTTCAGCCAAGTTAACAGTTACAGATGCTCTCTAACCCCATAGGTTAGAACCAAAAGTATGTCTGGATAGGTAAAGGAAAATTTCTTAAACTAGGGCAGGTTTCAGGCATTTCTCAGTATTTCTTGTAATACACCTATGTTGCACTTCAATACCTTCTAATACTCACTTCTGAGAACAATATTAGAGCCAAAACTGAAAGGAAGGGAAGGGATTTGAAGAAAGAAGTAATTGCTGATATAACCACCAGACCAAACCAGGAATATTCAGTTGCCTTGATGCTGGTGTGGTCACTGTATTTTATCCTAAGCTTTCATAGCAGGAATTAATAGCTGTGGTACACAGGCACGGATGCTTAAGACTTGAGAGCCTGGCACTTCATGGGAGCTCCGGAGCCCTTAGGCTGATAACTGCAAAAATAAAGTCAATATTTTTAGGTTAGGCAAAGGCTGGATAGAAGGCTGTCTTTGGCTTTGTCATATAAATACCTGTTCTGTGTGGGGTTTTTTGATTCATGCAACTAAACATACTCTACCATTAACGCTTAAGTCTTGTGAAGTGTGAGGAATGTTAAAGCACATCATCGGTGGTGTAACTTTAAAAGTATTTTTTCTTTTATTTTCTTTCTCTAGAGCCCGGTGAAGATAAATCAAATCAGCCTGGATGAAAGTGGAGAACACATGGGTGTTTGCTCAGAAGATGGCAAGGTACAACAAATCCATTTATGTATTTACTGAGGTAGCAGATTGTCCTCAGTATTACACTTGAGGTAATTGTGATACCTGTGGAGTTAATTCCTGCATTTAGCACCTCTACTTTGACTGTACGTTTTGAGAACTGAGCTCACCTTTGAATACTCAAAATTAAAGTCAAATATATTTTGCGGAAATGTGCCGTAGGAGAAGTAATTACAAGAATGTCAATAATATAACTGGTATTAAGCTGATTAACAGCTGTGGCAGGAGGACATGTCACCTTAATCATTACTGCTGTGCCAGTTATACTTCAGTGACTACTCTGCTGTTCCTGCAAGACAGTAGTTTAATGCCTTTCTGCTATAAATCCACAAAATTGGATTTTGTGGGCATGATTTCTGTGGGCTGGTGGTTTTCATTTTCACACACTTTATGAATGTTTCTCTTGAATTATAGAATCTTTTGATAAGCAATCATAGTTTATCAGAAGAATAAAGTGTCTTACAACAGCCACATTAAATAAATGTAAAATCAATATATGTACAGTTTCCTAAAAAACTGGCACCTACTTCCTTGACTGGGGACATATATCGTTTGTGCAGTGTATAACTAACAATTATCAGTGCTTCTCTGGAATGTTGAGCTGTGACATTTAGTGGTTTTGGTGATTGATTTTCCACTTATAAGAATGTCTTTTTTGTTTTTTCAGGCGATGGCAGTCTTTTCTAATGTTGGTTTGCAATAATAAAATTCTAATGCACAGGGTGTTTTTAAACTTCTTTTTTAATATTATGCTCATATACAAGTACAGTGCTTTAAAAATAATTTAAATAATTTCGCAGTATCCATCTGACTTGCAGAGGAGGGCGTTTCTTACACAGTAGACTTGAGAGAGGAGGAGTGTTGGTAATCCTAATGGTCACATCCCATTCAGTAGAAGTTCTTTAAATTAAAAATAAAACCAGATTTTGCAGTAGGCAGGATGGAGAAACAGCCCCTTAAGGCTGTATGCATTTGGGTTTTTTTCATTGCAAATACGTAATCTTTTTCTTCAACAGACAGGCAGCCAGTTTGTGTATCCAAGCCTTTTGTTTCTGAGAGATACCTTGATGTCAGTGTCTTGACACAGTAATTGGGATCCTAGTGCCCATCAGAGGGGGTTGTAGAGTTTTACAGCCTGTGAGAAACAGCACGAGTGTGTCCTAATTGTCTGCACAAGATAAGGCAAGGGTCAGTAATTGTTCAAGGTAATAAAAACGTTGAGCTGGCATTGTTGGTTTCGTGTTTTCTGTGGTGTTGGGAACCAAGCACTGACTCTTGCTGTAAGGACTCCTCAGATGTGACCGGATTACTGACTCAAAATACCTGCTGTGAGGCTAGGAGCCATGCACATTTTTCATATATTAATATTAAATAAATGTATTTGATCTGAGGAATATTAAAAAATCCATAATCCCTACTCTGGTGTGGCTATATTTGAAAAGACTTCAGTAGTTTAAGTGGTGACTCTGTCTTCATTCAGTGAAACAGCTATTGTGGATCCAGTGTGGGACATTATGTGCTGTACAAGGCACTCTCAACTATGGTCCCAACGCCAGGGCTAATTCTGGTAATGCTTTTGACACAGTTGGGGTATCACAAGTACAATATTTGTATTCATGGAGTCCACAGACATTGATGCATCACCATGTTCTGTACTGGAAAACTCACCTGGAGATTTGAAGGATCTGGGTGTTTTAGAAGTTAGATTTCTACATCACAAGCCTTTGTCAAAAAGGATTTTGTCTGTGAAAGAATCCACCCCTAAAATCAGTTAAAATGTGTACTGGTGTGTTGTGCTACTCTGTAAGAAAATGGTAGATTTCTGGCTGGATAATGTAGCACTTTTAGATTCTGGGTCATAACAGAAGTGTAACTTTACACTCCTTATGGCTCTTTCCTTACTGCAGTGGGAGTGTTGATATTGTAAGAAGTTAAAACACTTGTACAAGTAGTTGCAAAATCCTTATTAACTTGGCTTAATAAGTAAAAATAGTGAAATCCTTTTTTTAAAGAAAACAAGAAAAAAGAAACCATGGAGCAGCTTCATTTTCTTAAATCAATTTGAAACAAAAAAAGGGGCTATTATATAAAGGCCTGTGAATTTTGAGCCAGCTGGATTGATGCAAGTATTTTCTACCAATTAATGGAGATTCGTCCTCTTTTGCAATAGGTGGAGTGCATATCCAGTATGATAGAAATGGAAAGCATTTGTCTTCTTGAGGGAAGGCCTGAGGATGAGAATCTCTTCCTCATATCTATTCTGATGTCTGATATATTTTATTGACTACTTTTACTAAGTTTTTTGGACTCTCAAGCTAGATTTGACCTAGCTACATTGACCAGGAGGAGAGCGCAATTCTCTAACCCTGTTCTTGTCAGTCAGCATCCAGACCTGATGTCAAAACCTGGCACCTGTAGGTCAGACATGTCCCACAAGTCCCACTTTGAGTGCCACTTGCAGCTTTTCCCAACTGCACATTTGGTTCTTTGAAAATCCTCCTGTCTGATTGACTCAGCTGCAGCAGGTCACCAGTGGCATGGAAAGGGACAGAAATCAAACCCAACACCAGCCCTCCAGTCTGGCTGCTGGGTGTTGAAATGTTAGGGCATGAGAGAATTTTGGTGCCCAGATAAATAGAATCAGGCTTGCAGCTTCAGAACTGTGGAGGTTTTTTAGGTTAGTTTTTTTTGTGTGTTAGATTTGTGTGGTGTAGTTAGTTGTATGTTGTCTTGAAAAACTTGGATCTGACTCCCGATTTTGCTAAAGCCCTGATGTCATTACATAAGAGCAATGCAATTTGCCCCCCTGCTCTGGCCTGTAACTTTTTTTCATATGAAGAAATACAGATTCTATTGAAAACCCATGAGATTGCATGTTTTAGTGTTGTCTTTAATGCCTGTAACAACATTGATGTTAAGAATATCCATGAAGTATTACATTGATCATTTTTCAAGGATTATGACTTGTAGATGAAATGTTTTTGTTTGCCTGCCTTTTGATCACTGAAGGTTGGTTACTTCTTCCACATGTGGAAGGAAAGTATCAGCTGAGTCTGGATGCACTGGACTGGTGGGCTCTGGATATTTAGAATTGGACAGGACTAGCAAAATGTAGTGGAATCACCAAGTCCTTTTTCTAGCTACCTAAGAGCATCATGAGCAGAGGAGGCACGAAAAGTAGAAATAGATAAATCCAATGTAAGTTTGTAATATTGAAAGAATCACTTTCTTTCTGAAGAATATAGAACATTAAGAAGTAATAAACCATTATATGATGTCCCTAGAGTAAACATAACATGTATTTTATGCTGAGTTATTTTTTCCTCTTAAGTTGCTCCATTTTTTTTCATACTCTTCAAGAAATATCATATTGCCACATTCAGCAAAGTATTAGGAAACGTTGAAGGCACTGTTGCTAGTTCTGATTAATTCGTTTTAATTAGAGAGGGCTGTTTTGTCATTTTTGAGGATTCTCCTTCCACAGAATTTGCAGTTACATTTTAATCACTTTTTTTTTCCTTCCTCCTTTCTGCTCTCAGTCTTATTTTCTCTTTCCTCTCTTACTTGTTTCTGTAGGCTGTTGCATTGGACATGCTGTGCCAACTGATGAAAACAAAACCCCAGAAAGCCAAATCCTCCAGACATCAGCCCCAAGGTTTTCCAGGCTTACAGCCAGGCCCAGCTCAAATACAGCCCTTTGGTTGGCTTACATAGACACAGCTCTGTGATACATCTCACAGTCTCCAAATATTGATTTTTCTAATCCTTTGGAGCAGTAGCTCAGCCCTACACAGTGCTTGCAGAAGTATTTTTAAAGCCCGTTGTTAGAGTCAGGATATTTGCTAATGAGGAATGGAGCGAGCTGATAATGCTACTTGGGAGATGTATCCAGGAGACAAGCTGGAATGGGAGACGAGGTGGTTTGAGATGTTTTCAACTTCACTGAGACTGCTGAACTTGGAGCCACTCTGAGGATGGCTTAGTTCCTTTTGTAGTTTACCTGGAGTTTCATATTTTCACTCTGTCTCCTTGACAGACTGAAAGATTTTGGGGGGTTCTTGTCCTCTGAATGGATCTTTTTAGAGCCATTAAGCCTCCCTTTTTGTGGCCCATTACTGGCATTTACTGACTTTGTTCTGCAGGTCTTTTTCTAGGGGGATTTATGTTTTTTCATTGCTTTATTTTTTTTTTCCCCTGAAGGAATCATGATTGGGATGGGAAGAACGAAATACGGTTAAAGGATCTTTTAGAACTTTTGAGTCCAATCTGTTGAACATGGAGAGCAGAATTTCTGAAAGGATTTCCAGAAAAGAAGTATATTTTCTAGAAAATAATGAGATCTTGTCTGAGAGCCCTCTGAAGCAGATTTGCTGTCAGATGCAGTTTTCCTGCTGATCCCTCCATGGGATGCTCTTTTTCCTCCCTTCTTCCACTGGTGGTGTCCATCCCTCCTGGGATGATTTTGTTTCAACAGCTTGTGACAGCAGATGGAAACCTCTTAAAACCATTAAGAAAAAGCAAATCAGTTATTATTCTTTGTGGAAATCATAAGTAGTAATAAATCAATTGCTAATTCGTGACTGTAAGTCTTCAGCCCTGTTTTAAGTTCTGCAGGAACTGGGCTGTCAGTCTGAGAACTGGGGAAGGCAATGTTATGTGTTGAATGAAGAGACACAGGTCCAAAAGAGGGTTGTACTTGAAAAAGTCTTGAGAAACCCTATTCTGTAGTCATAGCATTTAAATCTAATAGTATTTCATAACACTTGAAACTTTTGTACTTGTTCCGTAACTACAGGCAAGAAAACATTTTTAAAATCTGTTAATTTTTCTTGATAGTCGAAACATTATTTTTTAATTTAATGTTGAGCCTTCTTCAGATGGATTAATTGTGATAGATATTCTGATTGCCCATGCTTGCAGTTTCAGTGCTGACTTTTAAATGTACTGATACATAACATAAATGAGAAGGAAGGAGTCTTCAGAGAACGACATTCCCACTGGTCATGGAATAAAACCAAATAGCATTGAATGCACTTGGGAGGAGGAGAGGATGCCAAGAAATAGATTATATTTGGATTTCAGGCTGGTTTTGCTTTATTGTCACAAATTTCTTATGTAAACCCTGTATTGCTTGGAGGGGAAAAAGAAACACCCTACCATTCTTTCTCAGAAAGGAAGAATTTTTAATTTATCTTCTCCTGAATGTTATGTTGCTCTTACCATATTTAGGTTACTGTCTGTTAAACAGATTTGATCAGCCAAAAGCAAAAGGAACTTGTAGTTTTTACTGTTTATAACAGAAAAAAACCCCAACAAACCAAACCAAAAAAAAAAAAAAAAAAGGATTCAAAAGAGTAGTTTTTGCACTGCTGCAAATATTTAGACATATGCTACAGTAGACAATCAAACTGTATCAAGTAGCTCTGAATTGTCAATTGTGACTTCTTTTCCATTAGGGAAAAAAGATGTAACTGTTAGCATTCAAATTAATCTTCTAGGTGTTACATTTTTACATTCAGTGTTAATTATCAAATGGCTATTAGGTAAATATTTTTGCTTTTTCAATGTACATTTTCAGGTGCAAGTGTTTGGATTGTATTCAGCAGAAGAGTTTCATGAAACATTTGACTGTCCTATTAAAGTAAGTGCTTGTTTTAATCTTTAGTAATTGTGATGGTGTTGTCTTTTAATAACAGGAAGGTCACATTCAATCTAAATGAGAGACAGGAATACCACTTCCTTGCAATATTATTCAAGTTACTAGAAAATAGTTTTCTATCTCAATATAAAAGCTTTTGATCTGGTTAGGTAGGAAGAAAGCCCATCTTGGTTTTGTAAGGAGTATTACTGAGTTTTTCAAATACAAAAGGCGAAGTGAGAGAGCAATTGTCCTGTTTCAGCTGTTGCCTGTCTCAACATATTTCTTTTTTGTGGATTTGTGATCCAAATTGTGAGCATTCTGCTAAGTGTGAGGGCAATATTTTGCAACCAGTTCCCATCTGTTAAATCCACCCCAGCATAAGGCAGTGGGTGGTGATGCTGATGTTCCCTGTCTGAGGAGAAGACTTGAGCTTCACCCTGCTCTAGAGATGTGTGTCTGCCTGGCTGTTGCAAAAGGGACCATGTAGTGCCTTTTAGCAAGAAACATTTCCGTGTAATATGAAGAATTCTCTTCTAGGAAAAACAAACAGAAACATTGAAACAACTAGGCTTTACCTCAGAGAAAGAATTCAGCTGTGACATTTGATAATTGGCAAAGGGTTATCTAGTTTAAAAGGTGATGTGATGTTTCATGTAAACTCTATTTAAGCCACAGTCTCCTCTTTCTCACAGATTGTTGCTGTTCATCCTCAGTTTGTAAGATCCCACTGCAAGCAATTCGTAACAGGAGGGAAAAAGGTAAGCAGTCCTAGTGTACTGAACTTGGGCTATCTTTAAATAGCTTTTTGAAATGGCTCAGAAGGCTCTGTATGTGATTTTTAAAACCTCTAGCAAAGACTTCTCTTTTCTCCTTTTATTTATGCATGGTATTCCGAACCATTCTTACTTTATTCAGACTAATTCCAGGGGAAGGGAAATTACACTTTTTATGTTAAAAACATGTTGCAACAAGGTGAGTTTCAGAGTAGAAATACTTCTGTCTATATGGCCTGAAAAAAATGTCATTTTATATTTCCTAGTCCAGATTTTCTCCATTTTAATTTGTTGAAGTGGAAGCAGAAGTTAGTATTGATCTTTTACAAAGCGTGTTGACCTTGGTGTTTTGGATTTTTCTTTTGCTTTACCTGTGTGTGATGTTTTGGGGTGGGATTTTCTTTGTTTGGAGGTTTTATTTTAGGGCAACAAACCCAGGTATCTTCATCAGTTCTTACTCATGGTGTGGGTTTTTTGTTTGTTTGTTTTTAAAGGAATTGAGGGGAGCTTTTGGTAGAATACACCTCACAGCATCCTAGACACTTCTATCTCTGTAGGTAGTCTTCTATTTGGATCAGTTCATATTTTAAATGTGTGTCAAGTGTCTTATTAGTGTAGGGTACAATTCTGACTTTCAGATTACAGTTGCTTCCAGGTCCTACGAGTATCTTGTATCACATTGCATATTTTCAGTGAAAATATAAAGAAATTTTACTTAGAACAGTTTCTTGAATTCATGGAATTTTCTGTTGCCTTCTCTTATGAGTTGGGTGTGAACAAGCCTCACTTACAGATGCATCACACCGAATGCCATGGCTCTCCCTTGCCAGCACATAAGAAATACGGACGCCTAGTGCTGAAGCAACTTAATTTTTATTAACAGCTGACTATGTTTCAAAGTATAGCTGTGCTTTATTTATTTAAGTGGCATGTGTGCTTGACAGCTTTTTCTGGCTGGTGGAAGTTGGTATTGTCCTTAAAATAATGCACAGTCAGTGTATGTCTGTGTCAGCCACCAGTTTGTGAAGCTTTTTTGTGCTGATAAAAGAGGCATGGAAAGAGAGAAGCAAAGAATTAATAGAGCAGGGCTCCATCAGGTGGGAAGAGAGCTTGCATTCACCTGATGCTGAACAGGAAAAAAACATCAGGGATTTAACACATTCTCTTTGGTTATCTTTGATTACTTGACAGGTTGTTTTATATTCTGTCCTCTGGGAAATGGTATACTCATTCTTAATACATTCATTTTTTGCCGAGGAACTTTCTCCTTCAGAAAAACTTTAATTGACATTTTAACATAAGGTATTTAGCATTGAAATAAATGTCCCTTGACACCTGTAATTTGATTTTATTGGTGCATAAAACCAACAAATGAAAACTCTAGCCTTGCGGTAGAAACCTTTTCACTTTTTACCTTTCCTTCAAAAGGAGCAATAGATGCCTTTATAAAACAACAAAATGCCTTTTGAAAATTCAGACAGTTAAATTCCACTACTAATATATCTATGTTTCAGGTGGTTTTGTTTTTTTTGCTTTTTCTGAACATTTACCTTTCTCCTTAATTGTAAAGCCAGTGAGTAGTTGGGGGATGCAGACCACGGGGAGGCTGAGGCACAGGAGCTCAGGCTGTGGACCTCCCCTCTCCCTCTCTGTGTCTGGAGATGGTGCAGTTGGGTGAACTCCTTCAGAGAGGGGCGACAGGACCTCCTGTGGCTCCTGCCATCTCTATGCTTTTAGCCCTGGCACAGACACTGTGACTTTCATCCCTGGTGGCTGGCAGTGGTGGGAGACGTGCTGCCTGTCTGCCCCACGCACCAGGCAGGGGGAGCGGTAAGAGTGTCCTCATTTTGGATCAAGCTTAAGAGAAAAGCTTTGTTTCAAGCTCTCATGCTATCATAGAATCCCAGAATATACCTTTGGACTCACTGAATCGAACCCCCAGTCCTGCACAGCACCATCCCCAAGAGTCACACTCTGTGCCCAAGAGCATTGTGCAAACACTCCTGGAGCTCTGGCAGCCTTGGGGCTGTGCCCACTGCCCTGGGGAGCCTGTGCAGTGCCCACCACCCTCTGGGGGAAGAACCTTGTCCTGAGATCCAGCCTGACCCTGCTGTGACACAACTCCAGGCCATTCCCTGGGTGCTGTCCCTGGTCCCCCTAGAGCAGAGATCAGTGCCTGCCCCTCCTCTGCCCTCCCGAGGAAGTTGGACCTGCAATGAGGTGTCCCCTGAGTCTCCTCTTCTTCAGCTGAACACCCCAAGTGCCCTCAGTGTCCTCACATGTTTCCCTTCCAGGCCCTTCACATCTTCCTTGCCCTCCTTTGGACACTCTCTAACAGCTTCATATCTTCCTTCCATTGTGACCCCCCCAAAGTGCCCCACTATTGCAGGTGAGGCTGTGCCAGTGCAGAGCAGAGTGGGACAATCCCCTCCCTCTCCTGATGCCCCCTCAGGACACAGGGATGTCCCTCCTGGCTCCAGGACACTGCTGACTTGTGGCCAACTGGCCACCAACCAGGACCCGCCCCGGTCCCCTGTCATGGTGCTGCTTTCCAGCATCTCATTCCCAGTCTGTCTGTACATCCAGGGTTGCCCCATCCCAGGGGCAGAATCCAGCACTTTGCCTTTTTGAAATTCCCATGGTTGGTGATTCCCAGGCCTCTGGGATGCATTAGAAAAACACAGTGTGTGTTGTGTGAACTCTTCATCCTAAGGGTTACTGGGCCTGTCTTTGTTTTTGTTGTCCTGGGAGATGGTGACATAATGTATATTAGCATTTTAAAAGTTGAGTGAGGGGTTTTTAATTGTTTATAAGATAATTTGAGCAGATAAAAGTATCCAGAAAGAAATTTTGTCTATTTCCAAACCCCTTAGTTCCATTATGAACATTGTTGTCTCAGAATAGGAGGAGGATGTTCTTGATTTCCTACTTGAATTGCATATGATTTTGGTTTACAGTGAAACAAAACAAAGAAGACAGACTGCACATGCACATAGGAACCAAGAACTTGACTCCCTGACCTTAACACTCTATTTTGTATCATCTCAAAAAAACCCACTTCGAGATCTGCTAAAATTTATTAAATTTATTAATTTTATAGCTGAATGTGTGCCTCAATAGAATCCATAATGATTAGGGGAGAGCTATAACTGTAAGTTACCCCCTCCTTAATTTTTTGATAAATGTACCATCCTTCATAACAATATAAAATGTGTAAAAAAATACACTTTCAAGTTCAAAGACCCACTACAGGGCATCCTAGAAACATTTAAGAGAGGCAGAGGGGGAAAGAACCCTACAGTAACATCCTTCAGGGATGTGCAGTGCACGTCCTCAGGTCCCAGCACAGGAGCATGTCTGGAACTTGGGTGAACTGTTGTGTAATACTGAGATTTGCCACAGCTTAGAAGCTCAGCCTGACCTAAGGCTGAGACTTAAGAGCAGTGCTCAGTGGGGTAACTGTTTAAATCATTGTGGGCTGTTGGGAGCTTGACTCTACCATGCATATGTTTATTTGGTTGCTTAACCAGGCAGGTACTCAAGTCCTTTAAGAGTGTTTTTTTTCCTCTAAATTTTATTGGGAACTGACTACCTGGATTAAATTGTTTGCTTACAGAAGTGCTAGTTTTTAAAAGTAAAGAACTTCCATTGCACTTGAGATAATATCACTGCCTTCTATTTTGGGTTAGAAAGCTTATTCCACCCCCTTTTTTCCGTAAATGAATGTTGTCTCTACCTAGAAATAAGACAGGTACCGTGGAAACATTGACACTGTGGCAGTGAGAAGCAATAGGTCTCATACTAAAAAGAGGTGCTTGCCTCCTCCCCTCCTCCTTATCTCTGCAATTAATCACAGCCCCCTTGTGCTGACTTGGCAGATGATGGGAACCCTGAAATAATAATATCATATATTGTAAATAACAGGGCATGTGTGTCCAGAGCAGGCAGTAGAGCTTCAAAGCAAGGGAAAAGACAAATACTGTGCTATTGAAGGCCATAACCTTCTACCTTTTAAAAAAGGGTCTAATCTCAAAAAATAACAGGGTAAAAGCCAACTAAATGAGGGTGGTAAAGCTGAAAACAAGGTGTTCTCGATTTAACTGTTGTGGTGCTGGTCTTTCCCGATACACCAACTAAATGAATGTTCTTGTAAAGTCCAAGTATCTGTTATGTCCTGAGGTTTAAAGAGACAGAATTAACAAAGAAAGAAGACTGAAGAATATTTCAGTTCCAAAGTCAAGGTATCAGCTACTGTGTCTTATGAAAAGATAACTTAGGAGAGCAGGACAACTTGAGGTTCCTCTCTTAGTAGAGGCATCAATGAAACTCCCTGTTTCATCTTTTAATTAACATCAATAATTAGACACATAGGTTTTTGTAGTGAAATTCCTGGGAGAGTGAGTGCTCTGGAGTGGCTGAGTCACTCTGCTGAATAGATGCTAGTGAAGGGGTTTTCTGGAGGTTCTCTACCCAGCATGGCAGTGGGGACCCAGCAGAAGTTTAGCAAATGAAGCCACTATGAGAGTAGTAGATTCAGTATCTGAAAGGATCGGGTCTCCTCATTTGCCTGGGACATACATTTTGTATACTAAGTATTGATTTGCGTATCTAATCTGGAACATTTTGAAGGATAGAGAACAAAGATAAAACTGCAGATTTACCCTGTGACTCTCAGCAATCTCATCTTTAAATTTGTGTCTATTTCTACATAATATACTTTTATTTTTTTATATATAAACATATATATGGTGGAAATATGTATAAAAACATATTTTAGTAATGTCTGTGTTTCTTCGGCTGGAGAAAATACACTGTCAGAACTAGTTTTCAAATACAGATGTGTCTGATCATGTTTGTCCCCTTTATCCTCCCAGAATTAACATTTGGACATATCGATACTTGCGCTTAAATGTTTTTTTCTTTGTCCGTTATAAAACAAAGAGAATTTAGTATTACCTGGGGCAAATTTCTCACTGTAAAAAAAAACCCCAAAAATACTATTTCAATGTCAGAATTCTGGCCTGGACCAGTGGTGACTCCTGTTGGAGATGCAAAACAAGACAACCTGAATTCCTTCCCACTCCAGGTGGAGCAGCAACATACATAAAGGACAGTGACTGTGAACACTGCACAAATGGGAAGAGAAGTAGCATTCTTGGGGATTTGTGGCTGCTCTTAGGGCTGGTGAAATTTGTGTGTTAAAGTCAAGTCTGCCAAGGAATGTCTCAGATTTTTTTTTTTAATTGTCTGCTTTTTAGTGTCAGCAGATGCACTTTGCTTGGTGAGTAAGTAGATGACCTTTACCTCTGAACCCTATGATATGTACTTCATAATAACTGGACTACTTTGACAAATTATTAAATTGTCAGGATGCTGTTTGCAGCACAGTCCAATTTTAGAAAGCAGATAGTCAGCTGTTTGGCATTATGTTGGGTAGAAGAGTACCAGACAAGAAAGGCATATTGCTTTGTAAGCTATAAAATGTCAGTCAGTAAATACTCAAAGGTCTGATTTAAGTGAAAAAAGAGTAAATGCTGTGGCAATTTCTGTCCATGCATTGGATAATTTACCATAAGTAGGAAACAAGCTGTAGCAGCAAGCAAGTCACAATAGTGTTGGTCTGTGATTTCCTTGCTGCGATGTGTAATGCCCACGTCTCCCATATTACCGAGCAGATGAGACCTTCCATGTACAGTATGTGCTGTTCATGTAATAAACCTTTTGCTTACATTTCTTGTTTATGCTTATTTGGATGTGCATTTCTTCTTTATTGCTAAAACAAAACATTCTCCTTGTGCTGTAATAAATTTGGTTTGTGTAAAGAGAATGGATCATAGTCCTGTGTGCATGTAATCTATAGTTGTGTGTTTTGCAAATGTCTGTGTAAAACACTTTTTTCATTGCCTGAGGTTGCAAGCAAAGAGGGTGAAAATATATGAAATCTGTCTCTGCCTGCAAGGCTGCAGAATTTGCTTGCCAAGGTGTCAATTCTGTAGCTCTTTGTGAATAGGCGACAGCTGGAATCTGGCAGTTGAGTTATTAAAAGTACAGCCTAATAAAAGTCCTTTGGCATTTGTTTGTATTAAACATCTCAAACTTTCTGCCTTCTCTGTGCATGAGCTCTAGCAGTAGCTCCTGTTTGGTCCCACTGTTGCCATCACATCCCTCCCGATGCTGCTCTGCCTCTGCCTCCTTGCCTGATTTCCCTTGCCTGCACCTGCTGCCCTCCTTTCTGTTCACAGCTCCTTGGACAACATTTTAAATTTTGAAAGCTCATCTTCAGTTGAAATCTTGAGGTTTACATTATTCTCTGCCTCGTTTGAGCTCATCCAGTCCATCTGCTGTTCCAAGCAGAACTGGTAATTTTTTATTGTTGCTGTATGTTTTCCTAGGGATGCACTGGGAAACAGTAAGTGTTCAAACAGCTTCTGTGTTACTGTCTGGTATCTCTTAATCTTGGTTGTGCCCGTAAATGTTGTTTTTACGCTGAAAACAATAAATAGGTGCAGTGATCACTTGTAACCATGGAAGGAGCATTTTAGGTTTTTGTGGTCTTTGCCAGCTGAGGTGAGTTGGTGACACAGGTGCCACAACACAGAACAAATGCCACAGGGAGGCTCATTTTCCCACTTAGGCAGACACAGAACAGGACAAGAAAATTGCAGGGACTTCTTTCCTAATTTTTATTTTGTGAAATGAAAACTCATCAAACAATTCTGCAATAAGGAAGGGACAAGTGGCTCTTCAGGTACAAAATGAAATCTCAAACCTTTTCTTCTGTAAAACTCCTTCAGATCTTTGGACAGGTGGTATGTTAAAGTACTGGTGCTGTGCGTGGTGCTTCAGTAAAGGGGTGTTTCCTTGGAAAGTTCTGTGAGTACAGAGAGCTTTTCTTTCAGTATTTTGAAGGCAGTAATTAGTAGTGAAATGAAATTGAAGTGAATGTCTTCACTGTGCTGATACTACCAAAGCTGCAATCATTGGCCTCTTTGTTCAGAGGATTGGGAATTCCTGTATATAGCTTAAAGACTGGGATTACATGTAATTAGTGTTAATGCTAATTGCATGACAGGCTCCATTAAATCCAAGCACTGGTCTCTTCTCTTTAGCAGATACACTCTAAAATAGAGTTTTGTGCTCTTTTTGGAGTAGGTTTATCTCCTGTTAGGGAAAAACACAGAGAGCTCTACTCACTAATCCACTTGTTTTTAAAACCAAAAAGTGTCCTGCTCCAGCCTCTTGCTCATATGTTTCAGTGTGTCATTTTAATTAATAATCCGGTGGACTAACGTAAGCAGTTAAGAAGATTCACAAAATAATGAGTGAGCAAACAGAAGATTGCTATTGAGGCAGTGCAGGTGGGGACCCTTGGAGTCAAAGTTTATTTTATTTCAGCTGTATTATCAAATTGTAGTGCATTCAGGATACACTGGAAATGTGTTCTAAGCACTACTGTATTGTGTGTGACACAGGACTAGAAAGTTTTACAAGAAAAAATGAAAAAAAGGGAAAACATAAAGTCTGTTGCAGAAAACATAAGAAAGTGGGATTTTGGCTGCTGTTGAAATGTAAGTACTGTGAATGCTGACTGCCATAATATGGGAGTTATGGGAAATAAAGCCCTAAAATACTTTTCCCCTACCAAAAAGAGAGGGAGGTGGTAGGAGGAACACCTCCAGAAACTGTGGATTTTTTTGTTATGTGTCTAGCTTCTTTTGAAGTTTTAGATTATTTTCTGGTACGATAAACATTTCAATTTGGAGACAGAAAGGAAGACTAAGAAATAATTCAGTTTGCTTCTTTTGAGAGAGATGCATTAATTAGGTAACAGTTCCAAACCACAGATTTGATTTCCAGGTGTCATTGCTCTAAATACACATCTATTTATCACATTAAATAATTATGAATAAAATAGATCACATTGTGTGTATCAGTAGCATGCAGATAATTGCGTTGAAGATAAATTAGTAAAGTGTATTTTGAGATTATACATTATTCTTTTTGAAGCCACAATGTTAAGTGTCCTTTGGCCTCAGTGTTGAACCTGTTGCTGATATGAAACTGAGAATTTGGGGTGTTGCAGTGATTCAGATTCACTTTCCATCTTTATTATAGGTAATACCGGCCTGTTGTCTTCTACTGCCTTGTTCTGAACATTTAATTAAGCACATGCTTAGAGTTGAGCAGAGACTGAAACAAGGTTTTTCAAATTTTTTCTCCTCACCAGTTTGTTTTCAGAAAACTTCCTTTCTTTGCAGTTTATTACTCAGTCATGAAAAAGCATCATATTCCCAAACCACAAACAGTAACAGAAAAGGTGCAAAGTGTCATACCAAGTTTACTCTGGATCCTGACTGTAATAAAAAAACTTAAATCCTAATTCAGTCACAAGCAGAAAAGATTAAAAGTCCAATTAATATAATAGTTTTAACCTTTCGCATCATCCTCATCAGTTTTTGCAGCATTGTCCAGTCTTAATGAAAATAACGTGTATATTGCTGCTGTCTTTGTTGGATGGTATTGAAAGAAGCATCCAAGCAAAAGTTCTTTTTCTGTCGAGCTTCTCCTTAGGAAAAACCAGGAAAAAGTCATTTTCAAGTCTGGATCAGCACAGCTCTTTGTCTTTAATGAGATCCTTAGCTTCTGAATGGAGATAGTTTGGGCTGAGAACTCCTGTGCTTCACATCTGCCTACCAGCCTTCTAATGGAAATCCTTCTGCATGGCGCCACCTTATGGGCATAGGTGTTTTCCCTGCTTTCAGGAGCTGGCCCTGGTTGCTGTAAAATAGCACGTTCTGTAAGAGTAACTTTTCGTAAGTTGAAAAAAAATACCTGTACTGTCTAAAAGGTGGGCCTTAGTGTGGGCTGGGTAAAGGACACGAAGTCATTCTGTTTGAATGAGAAGTTTGCTGCCTGCAGCTCCCTTCACACAGAAGGTTCTCAACACACTGCCCTACCTGGTGGCTGCTCTGAACTGCTGGAGAAGATACTTGTCCTCTGGTGCCATCTCGTGGCTTTAGCAGAGAGAGGCAGGCTGTGCAATTGCCCTTAAATTTGCTAAAAGATCTTATTTTAAACGAGCAGTGTCCTAGCATTTGACATGTTTATCCAAATACAAGTGGCAAGAAACCATATATAAAAAAGCACCTGCAGCTGGATTTAGATAGAAAATATCAGCAACACGAGTACTCCAGTTAGGTTTTAGCATGGTAGAAATCCTTGCAGGCAGCAATTTCACCCCTTCCAGTGTGAGAAGTGAGCTTGGGTTCAGGATGTGCATGTTTGTATGAGGGTGTACTCGTGAAAAAGTTGGCAGGACTGGTACCTTGGAGTTTGATCTTCTTAGTGGCTTCAGCTTCTTCCTCCAGTATGCCTCCAAGTGCTGCACTTTGCCTCTCTCAAAGCAATTCCCTGTTGCTATAATTCCCTATTAAATAACTTTCTGAGACATCCAGGAACCAGTATGGACCTTCAGACTGCCGTGCAAACTGTCTGCATGTAGTTTGTAGCTGGGTTTTCCTTCGCTGATGAGAAGCATTTCATGACATGTCCTCTGCACTTAGATATTTTGAAATGCCTTCCTTATTTGCAGAGCCTGGGATTAACAACCACACAAGTTTTACAGCCAGCAGCACTGGTGGTGCAGTGCAGTCAGGGTGGGACTGAAACACAGCATCTCTAGAGCCCTGTGGAAGGCTGTGTAGTTTCACGTGGAGCAAAGCAAAAGGTCATGGGCTTAGGGATCTTAGAAAATTTCCTTGGGCTTGCCTGGTTTTTGGAGGGAAGAAGGAGCCTATGGTGACATTGATGGATAGCTGTGAGGTGGCCTGGGGTCTTTACCAACTTTCTGAAGTGCTGTCACTAGTGCTGTAGGCTTAGGTTCTGAAATGTGTTAATTTCTTTATCTTTAAAATGTAAATAATTATACTTAGTGTTCTCTGCAGAAACTTGGAAGGCCTGCTTATTAATGTTAACATTTAACTGCTATTCTGTAGTGTACTAGATTCTCAATGTACATGTGCTATATATGAAAATGTTTGATTGTATTTGCTTTTGTTTTGTGATAGATGTGTATTTTCCATTGCCCTTAAACCCAAAAAAAGTAAGATATAGTGGAGAAAAAATACCTCCCCTGTTTGCATGCAGCGCTGTGTCACAGAAATATTTATTGTTGCACTTCTTCATAGCTGCTGTTATACGAGAGAGGCTGGATGAATAGATGGAAGCCTTCGGTTTTACACGAAGGGGAAGGAAATATAAGAAATGTGAAATGGAGAGGACACTTAATTGCTTGGGCCAATAATATGGTAAGTATGTATAACCTCTGTTAAATGAACAAAAATATCTCTGTGTTACACTGAGTATTGAAATTTTTTCAATGTTTATTTCCAAAGTATTCCATTGAAAAATGGTACATTTGAAGAGTCAAGTGTAAAGGTATTGAAGGACAGTGGTTCAGATGCCATTTCTTTGTAGAAATTTCTTCCAGCATTTCCTGCTGGCCAGTCAGTGTTCTCCAATATGATTGCCACTTCTGAAGGAATCAGGAAAAGTAGCTCTCCATACCCCTGGTGGGAATGGTCATTACTGTGTGTTATTGTACATTAGAGTTTTGACCAGTGCAATTTATTGAAGCAAACTGAGGAAGGGATGCCAATGGAGCTGTTCTTTATATAAATAACACATCACCCCCTGCCACCTCCTGAAAAAAACCAGACCTGTCTGGATTTTGTAATTGGTACTGAAGTGACATTGTCATGTGCACTTTAATGTTGCAGATTATTCAAAAATATAGTAATAATTTCTCATTTTGTTAGGCCAATAGAAAAGGCTAGACTTAGGAGAAAATAGCTCCCTTTTGTTCTAAGTGTAATTTATATTTTAAAGGAAACCATTGCATTCATTCTGTGTGCTGCATTTTACCTATCACTATATATCTAATTGATGGGTCAAGGTCCATGTTTTAATGCTCAGCAGTGAGGGATGTGTTTTTAAGTGTGTATCATGTCTACATTCCAAAGTATTGTTTCAAATGTGGTAAGAGTACTTCTGAAACACCAGCGTTTTTTCCTTCTTGTTATTCCATCCTAAAGGGGAGCATTTATTAAAATATTTTAAAGCCGTTGTTTTTGTATCCTTGATATAAAACTTTTTATATCCTTGATATAAAATTGTTAGAGGTAGACTTTTATTTATTTGCTCACCTTTAATAGCTCCATTAGAATGGAAGCTTCATTGAGGGTTTGATTGACACAACATTAGCTTTTTTGAAGGTTTTGTTCTTTTCAGAGCCATACAATTAAAATATCTGTTCTAGGTGAATCTGCTGGGGATGGATAGGACAGTTGAGAAGAGCTATCCCTAGAGATGATGTGCCACATCAGAACACAGAGTACTAATAAAACACTGAGAGCCATCTGTCAGAGACAAAAAGCCATGGTCAGGGCCTATCTTCCAAGGAAAAATGAAATGACACTTGCCCTCCAAAAGATTAATATATTTGGTTATTGGCCTTTCCATTCCCCTTTGCCTTTTTAAAATTTCCTCCATCCTCTACCAAGGTTTTTGGTTAAACTTTTTTCTTCCTAAATCAGAGAAAATCTTTTCTAGCCTTGCTTCTTATTATCTGTCTGTGGCTACCTATTTTTTGTTTTCTTAAGCTCTTTTTTTTGGGGGGAGAGCTTTTTAGACATTGGATGTTCTGAGGTTCTTTAGGCTAAGTCAAATTCTGCTTGTCAGATGCCCAGGTAACCCGTGCTGTTTGCTGCTGTGCCCTCTTCTCCTTCCTCCATGGCAAAGAGCACAAATTCTACAAACTTAGAGGAGCAAGTCTTAGAGACATTTGGCTGCCTGACTCCCATGTGAACAGATTTTAGGCTCCTTCAGGATAGGAAGTTGGCTTTGGAAGTGCTTTCAGTTCGTGATGCAAACGGCACAGTCACTGTTGAAGGAGAAGCTGCTGCCCGAGGATTCTCACACCATTGAAGGGGTCACACACACACCCCACCCCAAGTGAAGTCCCTTCACAGTGGGCAGTTCCACAGAGGCAGCAGTTACCCCTTTGGACCTTTAGCTCACTCCCTGTGCACCTCCTCACTGGCAGAGCAAGGGAAATTGGAAACTCCTTGATTTAGAGTAAGCACTACACAGCAACAACTGAAACAGCTATGTGTTACCAACATTATTCTCACACTAAATCCAAAACACAGCAGTCTACCAGCTAATAAGAAGAAAATTAATTAATAATTCCCAACCAAAAGCATATCTGGGTGTAAGTTCACAGCTTGCAGCCTGAGACTTCAGAAAAATCCAGCTACTCATGCTGAGCAAGTAAACCTTAGCAAACAGTATACTACATCACACAGTATTATAACTCTGAATAACTTAGTCTTTTTTAAAACTTATTGCAGTAAACAACTAATGTCTCTCAACACCTGTTACTGTAGAGGATCCTACACTGTTGGTTGCAAAGGCACTTTAAACAAAGGATAGTCTATCCCATATAAGATTGGCAGAAAAACAGAAGTTGTGGTATGGGTCACTTCTACCTGAAAATCATCCTTGAAGACAGAGTAGTACGATTTATAAAAGGCCACTTTATTAAAATGCAGTTCAAGCAAGATTAGAAATTTTATCAGATACGTATAAGAAACGCAGAACGTAAGCTTTTTGTTTATGTCAACCCAAAGATTTGGGCTCTGTACTTTGCAGATGGGGTGTGAAAATTGTTTGGTTTTGAACCCTTGATGACTGCTAACTGAAGAGAGTCAAAAGGGTTGGGTTCCACGCTCACAGTTCTTCAGTGACAACACTGAAATCCCTTCACCACCCTCATACCACTTCCTGCTCCTTATGATTAAAAAATAAAGAAGGCAAAACGTGGCTTAGTCCATGAGCACCATGTGTTGACTCTGACTTTCAAACAGTTGTATCTGTACAAGTGGAGACATGGAAACTCACAGTGCAGGGAACAGAAACAGTCGAGAATCTTGTAAATCACTTCTGGCACTAGGAAAGTCCTAACATAGCATGGCATCCTGGACACTGACCTTGCAAGGTCCTTTCCATTCCCTTTTCTGTGATTTTGAGAGTTGTTCTTTAAGCTCAGTGAGCAGAAAAGAAGTACCTACTTTATTTTACGGATTTTTGTTTTAATTTACTAAGAACAAGTCATTACTTAACATGAAATTAATCTCCATTTTGCTATTTGGAAAGGTTATAGCTCACCTTGTCAAAATGGCATGGAAAAATCTGATTAGTGGCTCTTTTGTTTTTCTCTCTCTCTCTCAAATGTCTTTAATCTTTCTTTTTTAAACCTTTTTTTTTTTTTCTGTTAGTTTGGGAGATTCCCTGAGGAGGCAGTGAAAGATCACAACATACACAACCAAGCATTGTTTAAGTATACTTTCTTCTCTGTTTTAGTGTATGAGTAGAAATGCACTTCTTGCGAAGTTCAGATTGGATTCATTTATCTTAATGAGCTGTTGCTTCACATCTTTTCTTTATCCAAGGTGGAAATTTCTGCATCTCTACAGGGGCTGTTGTGAAAAAGCTGGGATTTCTTTTGATTCCCCAGGAGTAGCACCAACCAATAAGCTGAACTGGTTCATGACTGGAGTTGCTAATCTGTCCCTCATGTCTTTTCACTTGGCATGTAAATTTAAAAAATCCGAATTACTCTGGTCCGTTTGCTCCTTTTGTCACCTCCTGGGTTAGATAGGTCTTTGTATCAACAGTTTTTTTCTGTCAGCACACTTGGCCCTGCCCTGAAATTTATGCTGGAAACTGCTCTGAGTGTCTTTAGCATACAGCATGGTGAGTTTGTCATACCGAATAAAGTTCTCTTGCATTTAAACTTTCAGGGCGTGAAGATACTTGACATGATCTCCAAACAAAGAATTACCAATGTGCCTCGAGACGACATAAGCCTTCGCCCAGATATGTATCCCTGCAGCCTTTGCTGGAAGGATAATTTAACGCTGATCATTGGCTGGGGAAATTCAGTAAAGGTGCAATTACCTGTCTTTGTAATAAATGCTTGCTGTTATCACAGACAAACAGAGGATTATTTCTGAAAAGCAAAGACAATCGAAAAAAATAGAATTTGTTTTGACTCCAGTGTTCAGAACTCCTGCTGCCTTAGAAATGTCATTGGAGTGACCCTTGTGAGGAGGAGGAGTGACAGACACTCAGCAGTCAGACAGAGCCCTGTGTGTGAGCATGCAGTGAATGAAATCCTCAGGGACACTGAGCTCCTCTGGGCCTTGGAGAGATTCCCTCTTCTGAAAGTTTTTACTGTGCTGCTGAATTAATTTCTTTTGATTAGCATTAAGGAAGAACAACTTACTGTCAAGTATTTTTGGAGGGGATTGCTTTGGGGGCTGAGGAGGTTGAGTCTCCTAAAACAGCCACACAATTTTGGTCAACCATGGGGAAAAAAAACGGGGTGGGGTGGGAGGGACAGGCTGCCTTGGGTTTTGTTCTCTTTCAGCAGGGAACTGGCATTTCAAACTTGTGGGCTGCAGACTGACTGTGATTTGCTCTGAGCAGCACCTGACAGGAATTTGTCAAAAGCCTGTTAGCTGTTTTCTAATAACAGACTGCTGCATCACTGCCCAGTGGGAAATTAAAAGTGCTTGGGAGGAAGAGATGGAAGGGGAGGGTAAAGTGGGGCAGGTGACATGTAAAAAGCTTTTGAAGCATTAAACTGAGATTTTTACAAATGAGGAGGTTTGTCCTAAGTTTGTCATCTGTCTTGTGTTTGTGGTGCTTCGCAGCATTTTGGTTATTTGCATTCCTTTATATGTACCTACTCTCCTCCTGTTGCTGGGAGTAGCAATAGCAGACGCGTACTGAAATTGTAAGGTAATGAGATGCAAAGTGTGTGAAGACACCAAACCCAAACTCACATGTATGATTCTGTGAAGAAATCATAGTGGACAGATATTTTCAGATTTCTCTTGCATGGCACATCATCCTTCTCCTCTCCCAGCATATTTATAGGGCTGGGAACTACAGCCACAGCTTTCCCGTGTGTTTTTCTTCTCCAGTGATGCATCATCACTGTTTCACAGCTTGTGTTTATCGAAATAAAGAAATGCATGTCTGAGAATGCCCAGAAATTCCCTTTCTTATTGAGGCAAAGTTAGTATCATTTTAGGAATTATGGTTTGTTCATCCAAATCTCTGTTTCCTAGATTTGCTCAGTAAAAGAACGGCATGCCAGTGAAATGCGTGACCTTCCCAACCGCTACGTGGAAATAGGTATGGCTGTGTGAATGCACTCCTTTTCAAAATTAGATAAGCTTTAAAGGTCTGTTTCCACATTCTAGCCTGAAGAAACTGTTACAGTTTGAAGGCACCGTGTAGTTGTAACATAAATGTCACCTCATTTTTAGTTGATGAGGTTGTCATATGACCTCTTGCATAGCTGTGAGGTTTTTTGTTTTATAGAGAGCCTTAAGTTCTGTGATCATCAAAAATCAGAGATGCTTGTGTGAACAGGGAATGCTTTAACTTTCCCTTCATACAGATTCCTTCAGAGAACTTGGTAAAGGTTGGTGTAGTAGTAAGGAGAAATTAGATACTACTTTAGTTCATTGTGTTGTTTGACTACACTTCTTGTGATTGTTTTCTCTATTTTCTTCTTAAAATCTCTGGTACAGTTCTAGGAAATTGATTTGAATTTCTCTTTGTTTCCTTTGTTAGCTTCTGAATGTTATATTCTCCTTGCTTTTTTATTTGTCTAGCTAATGTGATGTGAATAAATTTGAATATTGCTGATCAATGGAAAAGGTCTTGACAAAATGTGTTTATTAAGTAGAGTGGATTTCAAAGAGAATTTGGAAGGGAAGTGGGGATGTAAAGAAAAAGTCGCAACTGTCCCCAGAAGCATCTGTTGGAGAAAGGAAATCTCTATGAACAGATTGTGCTGAGAAGACAAACAGGCCCTCTGGGACTGCAGATCAGAGCGGGCATCACTTTGTAAACTTCGGTGCTCCCTTGCCTGTAATAACATGAGATTGTAGATAGTTGTGTTCAAGCAAGATCCTGACTCGTGTCAGATTGGAATGGTGTGTGGTGTGGGTGTTATGTATACTCTGGTTTCAGGAAAGGACCATTTTAAAATAACTTCTAAATCAACCAGGAGACTTGTTAAACTCTGTAAGGACTCCGGATCCTGAGAGATGGTGGCATGCCTGACAGTGAGCTGAGACCTGAAGGCTCTTCATTGTTCAGGGTTATGGAGTCCAAACATTGTTTAACAGTAGGATTAGGGGATATTTGAGAGAATTTCATCAAGTTCAGTCATGAACCTCAGATCATGTATGCAGTGTTTTCTGTACCTGTAAGTAGCTTCTAGAAAACAACTGAATGGGATTGTTTACGTAGTGACAAGTGAACAGAGGCGCCTTCTACTCCAGCTATACTGTGTTTATGTGGAGGGTGCTAGTCTTACATGACTGTCTAGTGGAACTTCATTTTAAAAAATATAAGAAGCTGCCATCAGGCTCTTTAGGTGCAGCCATGAAGGACAGCAATTTTCGTGGAAGTAACTTTTTAATCTTAAAATTTTTAGTCTGCAATCTTCTCTGTGCTCTCGAGGACTGGTGTTTTGTATCACTTAACCTGTTAACGATGTGCTTGAGGTGTTTGTTTCTGGTTTCAGGTCAAAGCACTGAAGTGGTTCTGCCAAACGCTGTCAGCAGCACTCGTTGGAAATTGGGTATTAGATTGGGAGGGAAAAGAGCGAGACGTTGTTTGTTCAAGTCTCAGTATAAATTAAAATAGCCTTTGATATAGTTATATAGAAGTTCTTCTTGATAGCGGTGTGTCATGCAATAACATCTATTTCACATCAACTTTACTTTTCCAAGGCGTAGCTAGAAGGTCTAGTGTTAGACCAGACCAGGTTTTTTTGTGAGTTTTTTGCATAAGTGAATGCATAAGTTGATGCACTTTTGTAAAGAACTTATGCAAGGCTAGAATATCCATTAGTGGCAGGATAACTGAGTGTCCTTCAGGTATTTTGACTCATAACATCTTGTCAACATACTTATTAAACCCTTAACACAGTATAACTTTTGTTGTATTTAGTGCTGTGTGGTTTTTCAGGTTTTTTTCCTCTGTGCTTTTACAATTTTGCACCTGGAACAAAAACCAGAAGTGGAGCAGGAAATGTTATTGTTGCTTCTCTGCTCATCAGGATAATACATATGCAGTCTGTGATAACACTGTTTTCTCATGCCTCAACAGTTTCAGGTTTATGCTGTTTTAGAGCCATTCTGAGGGCCTCAAAATGCCACAATGATATCGTAGCTAACTGTGGTGACATTAGTAGATCAGAAATGTTTCTTCAGTAGTTTGCAGCCCAGTGAATAAGGAAAGAAGTTATTTCCTGCATTGCAAGTTAGGTATGTAGGATCCTGTTTCACAAAACACCCTCTCATCTTCCATTTCTGTCTTAAGAAATAGCTGTACTTATTCTAAGGAGGGGAATGATTATGGTAGCTACTGTGATGCCAAACCACACGGCCCATACATAATGTGGGAAAGTTATGCCACTGAACTGTAGAACTGCTTTGTTTTAAAGAAGATCATGCTGTGATTATCTATAAGAGAAAACAGATGAATTATACGGGTCTCATGCACTGACATCTGTGCGACCTTGCTAATTTTATTTACATCTTTCAGTATATTAATTGTGCTTTTCTTCAATAATCTTTTCCATTGTCTCTGCTACAGTTCATTGCCTCTGTGTGTGTTCATTCCCTGTCAAAGATAAACTCCAGTGAATGTTTCTATTTTGAATGTATGTTAGCTGAGAGATCCTATCAGTTTAGCTCTGTCAGCTACTGCTGGGAAGTAGTGTATTGATTAGAAAGTATTGGGATTGAATTACAGGCTTAACGTGGACTAAATGCTGTTGTGATCCTTCTTAAAGACTTGTGTGCTCACTCCCGAAACGTGTCCCAAAGCTGGAATGCTGCACAACCCCTGGTCCAAGCAGGGACCCCTTCCTCACCTTCAGTCCCTTTAGCTGGTTGCTAAATAGCCAATTAGCACTTCTTGGTTAATACAATGCCTTCAGAGGGAAATGGATCATCTAGTCCTCCTTGCCTTGTCAGGATTTTATATATTTTTATGTGGAGAAGTACTTAATCTCTGCCTCAGGTTGTTAATGATAGCAGGAAATAGAGATTAACACTGGAAGTCTGTAAAAGACTTCAAGTCAATTGGAGACTTCCTGTTCAACTTATTTTTGCCCAAATTTTATCTGAGGAATCTGAGCTCAATTCCATCAACCAGGCAGCAATGTCTCTTGAGCTCTTGTCTCCCTTTACATTCCACCAGATTCCCCACAAAGCAGATTTCTGGTTTAAAAATTGCATGTTTTAAAGTCATGCTTGTAACAGCACATCTGGATGTTTTGTGAGGAAATAGCTACATTACAACATGGCAAGTTGGCATCACGCTGTGAGATTGCACATATTTATCTGAAAAAAACCCCTGGGAATATTTATTTTCTTGTTTGTGTAGTGAGATACTGGGATCTACCATACCAACATGTGTATCTTTATATAGACAGAACAAAAAGCTTAATTGATGAATGTGATGATCAGGAAATTAACTTCATATGGTGATTTATGCCACCATTTCATTGAAGCAAGTCTGCTATCCTCCGAGAAGACAAAAACTAAGAAAAAAACCAAACCTAGTTAGAGAGTTCATTCTACTTACATTGTTGTTCATCTGTTTTGTCACAAGCCAAGCCTATAATGTATAAATTTTTTTTTCATAAAATGAGTCAAAATTCTTTAAGATTTTTACTTCTTTTTCTTCAAACCTCAGAATTCCAAGCCCCGGAGTTCTTGAAGTCTGTTGGTTAACAAAGTTTTCTCAGTTCAATGGAAAAAAGAGTTATTCAGAAAATCAGCTTTGAAGCTTAAGTGATACTTAAATGGAACTTTTTCTTGTACTCTAGTTGGAACTGAATTCACATAGTGTGAAAAAAAAAAAAAAAAAAACAAGAAAAGCTTTTGTATTTTATGTCAAATGCAACTCCATGCGCAAGGTAATAGCTAATCAAAGCATCCCATTCTGTATTCTGTTTTGTTTTGCATGAGTTGCCCAGCTCACTGAAAGCATTGGTGGTGGAGATACCATCTTGAGAACCCTTGAGACTGGACATGGCACTCAGTGCCATGATCTGGTAGTCACAGTGATGTCGGATCAAGGGTTGGACTTGATGATCCCCGAGGTCTCTTCCAACCCAGTTGATTCTATGAAATTCTATGAAATTCTTCGTGTGTGGGTCTTTAATTCCCAGAGGAAGTGGCTTTATAGGTTTGGGTAAATAATGTAGCACATTCTGGTTTATTTCTGTTGTTTGGTATATTTCATAACATTTCATTTAATGAGCAACAAAAAAGATTTAGATGTTTCTTCGTTTTGCTTCCTGGACATTAGTTTGACAGCTGTACATAGATGCTGACCATGGAGTAGATCCACTGTCAGCAGCTCTTCCTTCTTCTCTTCTGACAGGCATAAACATATATGACACTTGGCCATGTGTCAGTCACTCCCATTTGCTTCAATACTACTTTTGTTTTAATTAATGTGGATCCTATTCATATGACCAGCGTTTCTGCAGTGCCTTTGTGTTGGATTTTCTTCCCACTATTGATCATAATGCAGCGTCCAGAGAGTAAGTCACATTAACCCATCTGTGCAGCTGTAACTTCTATAGGGTCTTTTTGGGTAAAACTTTTTTGATTAGCTGCATTGAAGGTTTTTGTCAGGTCAATAAGCACTGTCTCTGCCAGTTTTTCTTTGTTCGAGGCTGTAGCAGCAGAACTAGAGCATTGTTTCAACAAGGCCTCTTGAGATGGATGAGCTGAGAGAAGGCTGAAAGTGAAACCAGGGAAACTAAACTCTATTTGAAAACAAAATTTGAAGTGGTGCTTTTCATTTGTTTATTTTTGTTTCAGAGAACAATACTATTGTTTGATCTTAAATAACCATTACACTGGGCATTGCAAGCATTTTCACTGGCAAAGGACCTGAAGTTCTAGTGTAAGACAGAGAAATACACATGGATTTTTAGAACCATCTCCATAATCTTGGTCAATGAAGCGTTCACCATGCTACATTTGGAGTTTTCCTCTCCAAATACAAACCACAATATTTGATATGCCTTTGAGAGGCTTCTCTTGGCCCTTCTTTAAAGCTGAAGTTAAAGTTTCTGTACTTGTTTTTCGATAGTATTATGGATTTCACTTTGTTTTTTTCTGTTCCATGTTTTCCTCCATATTTTAAAATGCCAAATACTAAATTTTAAACTGTAAATAAGATATGTAGTGGTTTCTGATGTGGTTTGTGTAAAATCGTCACTGAGAGCAGCATGTGACACAAAGTAATCTCATCAGTCTTGCAGGCCAGAACAAAATAATTGTGTCCGTGGTTACAGATGTGAACCTGTTCTCTCCTGGAATGGATGGAGGCTCTCTCTTGTGCCGTGCTTTGGTCCCCTGTGTGATGTCCAAGTGTCAGCAATCATTAGAAAAAAAACAGTATTTGCTTATTCATTGAGAGACAGGTGTCAAATATGTACTTTGCTTCACTGTATTTTTTTCTCCTTTAGCAGGAAGATAATTATTTCTCCTGTTCCTTCTTACTATATTAGTTAAAGAAAATAAGCTTTATTTTTAGTGTCATTACATTACATTTTCTGTTTGGCTTGCTAAAGTAATTGGTAACTTTAAATAAACAGCAGATATTAGTAATGCAGTGTGCTAAGCAGTAAAGAAGGAAAGGGGTTTTTTCCCTACTTATGCTCCTAAAGCTACATTTTGGGAGAAAATTTTGAGGGATCTGCTGTTTTTGGAATAGCTTATAGGTACAAGGTTTTCTAATATAAGCACTTGGATGATTCCTGTTTTGGGCCCCATGGGAGAGGAACCTGCAAAAAGGGTGGCACTGGAAATACAGCAGATTGAAACTGAACAGTTGTTTCTGTGGCAGAGGTCTCATTTAGTGAACCTTTTTGTAAATACAGTTCAGCACTCCTTTTCTTTCTCTCTCTTGAAATAGTCATCACCTCTCTCCATTCAAGACCACTTTTAGGAAATTACATTTTCAGTTTTATTAACAAGAAAAGATACAATCAACAGTGTGTTTTCTTTGTAATGGGGGTATCTGTAAATCTTTCTGTGATGTTTAAAGTGATGATAAATAAACAATGATCTTTGTGTTTTCATATACCATACCAATAGATGTAGCAGGTGTGATTCTCCTATGGCCACATGAACTTGCTATGAATATGCAAACCAATGAAGTTGTTCTACTTATTGCCTTTTTTTATTGAGTTTGGTTTTGGTTTTTCTTCCTTTTATCTATGTGATTACTGAAAATCAGGCTGAACACTCATTTCAAATGTTTCATCTCTAGCATATCCTGGAGCACAAAAATTTCTTCTTGCAAGCTTTAATGTAATTTAATCTGCTAAATGTAATTTTTCATCTGATCCAACTGGGAAATCTCTGGGTTTGTTGTATATATGGAGTCTTCATTTCTCTGAAGGGCTGCTTCATGCTGCTGATTGTCACTGAAAATCAGTTGTGTGTTTTTCTTAGGGAATAGTTCATATCCATTCATTTTTTGAAGTCTATTTCTGTGTCCTGTATTTCAGTGTTCCAATTCGACACTGAATTCTACATCAGTGGACTTGCCCCTCTCTGTGACCAGCTCGTTATACTTTCCTATGTAAAGGAGATCTCAGAAAAAATGGTAAGTATTTTTTTATCTCAGAGTTTCTTCACCACATTAATTTGACCTGTGAGTTGGGCCTTGAACTAGCCAGGCAGATATGATTATCTGAGAAAAAATTGGTAGTCTGCTGGTAGTGAACAGTGGTTGAAACTTCTCTGACCTATCAAACAAGGTCAGTGGAAGTGCAGTTGAAGACTGATGTACTTACCTTTCAGAAATCATGTTTGGGTTCCCTTATTTCTTGCAGAGAAGGTCTCTAGCTAGTCCTTCTCGCTCCTTTTTTCCTTCCTTTCCCCCCTCCTCCCCTTTTCTTTCCTTTCTCTCTTTCTTCTTGCTGTTTCTGCACCGGAAGAAATGAAGAATCTTGTTTAGGAGCTTGCTGACGTTGCATCTCAGAAGAAACGAGAGCAGGGAAGTTGATCAGCTCGAGCAATAAGTCACTGCAGGGTGGAATGCGTGACTGTGAGCAAGTGGCACCGTTGTCTCCCTGCCCTCTGAGATCTCTAGTTGGGCACACCCAGATCTCTGTGTGGATAGGGAGAAATTAGAGTTCCCCTCAGTCATTTTTACTGTGCGTGGGCAAGCGCCGCGTCTGTCGCCCACATTTATTTCATAAAAGGCGAGACAGTGGAGGAAATCCTTGAAGTTGCAGTGAGAACGGCAGATGCTCTTGATCATCTCTTTGATAAGTACGTCTGCGTTGGACAACCATCACCATAGTAACCTTAAGCAACTGGGTGCACAAGTTGCTAGGCAATGAAATGCTGTAGGTTCAAACAAACGCTCGAGCCTGCAGAAATCAATAGGGTTGGCTTCTAGCTCTGCTCCGGGATGGCAGATTATTCTTTCTTTATTTATATTAAGGAGAAAAATAATGTCGCGGCAGCGTGTCCTGAGAGAGTTGGCACAGTAGTCCTCCAGTGGGAGAGAGTCAGGGAAACAAAAGAAAGCAAACAAATGGGATAAGGAAGAGGGAGGAAAAGGTGGGTTAAAATGCTAAGGAGCAAGGAAATTGGGAAGCCACTGTTAATGAAAAAGTAGCTAGTATAAAAGAGGTAATGACTGATAAAGGTTAAAATCATTTTAATTGCTTCAGGAAAGAAAGATGAAAAGGGAATTTCAGATGATATAGTTGTAATAGAACCCAGGGAAGAGGGTTTTTTTCGGGTATTTTCTTTTAATTGGCCTTTTAAACAAAGTCCGATAAGCTGGTCTTTGCTAACTTCTCAGTTCTCGGGGTAGCTGTGAAGGAGCAGTGGTCCCTGATGCTGTGTCTGTGCCCTGTTGTGGTGGGAACTCCTCTGGCAGTGCCTTGGCTCCATGGAGCCTGAGCTGCCTGAGCTTGCAGCTTACTGCAAATGCTCTTGGGTTGTCAGAAACACTGCTCCTCCTACACTTGATCACAGCTTTCAAGCAACAGCTTTCTGCTTTTTACAAATTGGATCAGAATTGAACTCATTACTTGCTTTGAAAGTTTTCCCCTTTTGTTTATTTTTGGGGTTTTTTTCATGGAACATTAAATTGACGAAAGACCAAAGTGGTGTTGCTGCCAATTGGGTAGGTTAGAGCTCTGTAAATCCACTTTCTGTGTGTTCTTTCTATGTGTCCTTGCTCTTTCACTCTGTATTTTGGTATAATTCACAGCCTGAAGTAGCAAACGTAGGGTTGACTTGGACCTTGACTTAATTAAGCTTTGCAATTTGTATGATTTGCAGCTGAGTGCACAGTGCAACGTGCCGGATCTTTGGGAGTGTTTGCAGCTGTGGAATTTCAGCCCTGTTTGGGTCTGGCATTGCCAAGGGAAATCCTGTGGGATGCAACTAAGATGTTGTAGTTTTTCTAGGAAGTGGAATGTTGTGCGAGGCCTAGGCTGGATATTGTACAACCCCTGCCTGAGTCCTGCGAGGAGATCTCTTCTGATGCACTAACAGTACGAGGATTTCAGGAAAATGAATGTCGAGATTATCATTTAGGTAGGTGTTCCCAGTATGGTTTTGGTTTATTTTCATATTATGTTTAAAAAAGACTTGATTTGAGAGGACTTAGCCTCCTTCTTCATTTTTATGTCATTTTTATGTCCCCTCCTTTGAATAACTGTAACTGCTTGTGACACTGAAATGTAGAGTGGAAATCCACAAGAACTGGCCACATGAATGAAAACAAATGTGTGTATTTAAACATCATGATTTTTAATGCCATCTACTAAGTCACACATACTTGAGAAGGCAGAAATATGTTTCTCATGTAATATCCAGTATCATGGAAGGCAGTATCTTTGATGGGGATTTATTCAGCGTGTGATACATAGGAACTCTTTTTACACAAAGAGCTTCCAGAATAGTGAAATAAGTGGCACAGTGTCTGGAAAAGCTGCTTTAGAGAGAAAGATTGAATAAATGTCATTTCAGTAGTAAGATGTACCTGGATTAGCTTAAAGGGGGCACACTGATGTTAAGCTTCCCTGGCCTGACAAAGCTGTCACTATGTAAGAGACCCTAGAGTAATGGGAAAACGGAGTGAGTAGAAACTGGATTTTGACAAGTTCCACCTGGAAGATGGGTTTAATTATGTAACAGGTAGGGAGATTTAGCCCTGGCACAACATCTGCCATCTTTTAAAGGTGGGATAGTTTTCTTCTCTGTGTGTTGTAGCTCAGAAAAATGCACAGCAAAGCTGATGCAGAATTCTTTGGTGAAGATTATATAGCCTGTGTTATACAGAAACATTCCTTCTGGCTCTTAAAATCCATGAATCTGAATTTTAAGCATCTTCCCTGGCAGCATGCTTCAAATCATAGACTTGGCAGACCTCTTTGTGTACATCTATGCCCCTGGGCCACTAGAAACACAGTATATCTCCTCCTGACCTCAAAAACATCTGTGCTTCTATCAATAGAACTGGGATTTCTTTATACCTGTCTCGAAGCAGAACACTGATGCCCAGATTTGCACTTTTATGCTTTATGAATATTCTAGTTAATCTGACAAGTCTAAATGTTTTGAATGGCTGTAAGACAAGCATTATTTTGTGTGTTACTGATCACTTTAAGGGTGTATTTCTACGTTTGTAGAGATACAGATGAAGGAGGGGGTGTCTTTGCTGTGCCCACAAAATATTGTTGTTTCTTCAGGGGTTCTGTGGAAATAATAACTATTCAGAGCAGTTGTCTTCTGTGTTTGATTTTACCTTTTAGTACCTTTTCTTTGAGCTTACTAAAATAAAGGCTTATGGTATAAGAAAATGCATTATACATATAACCTTAACTTATAGCATTGCAAATGCATTGCTGTAATGATGTGCTGTGTCCCCAGGGGTTATGGCATCTATCATTTATGCTTTTGATGGCCTTGACCTTGATGGGAAGGATAAGTTTATTGGAGGCTATGTAGTGTAATAGTCCTCTAAAAGTATAATAATGGGTTCTAAACCATCATAAAGTTTACACATAGTGGATGAATCAGAATTTGCAATAAGCTGTAGTGATTTTTTTGAAAGATATTTTGCCATTTAAACCAGTTTTAATTTATTGGGGAATACAGCTTCCAAAACAAGCATGTTCTGCAGGAGTAGCCTTGCTGTCTTCCTTGCATCTCCTCTTTTTAAATTCCCCTCAAGGGTGTACTAAAAATCTGAGCTTCACTTAAGGAAAATATAATAATAAAACTATGTGTGCATTTGCAGAGTATTCGGAAGGTGAATCGCTTTTTTATATCATCAGCCCAAGAGATGTGGTTGTGGCTAAAGAGCGGGACCAGGATGACCACATTGACTGGCTTCTTGAAAAGAAGAAATACGAAGTAATTTTAACATCATTCTTTCCTTCGATCTTTCCTGGTTTGGAAAATGAACTGGGGTGGTGGACTTTGCTGGGTCATTTGGATTGGATAGTTTGTGTTCCTACAGTCATTGATCAAATGCTTGTAAAAGGGAGGGAGTTAACTATAGATCCCTCCAGCTCTGTGGAGTTTGGCTTCTCCTGAAACCACTAATCAGAGTTGCAGCCAAGTGAGGTAGCTGAATTAGATGCTGTGCATACTGCTCTCATCATCAACATGAAATGTGTTAGCTGTCACTGAAAATTCTTAAAGCTGGTTTTGGGATTTGAAGCAGCAGAACAGTTATGAGCTATGTGGGTATTTTTCTGGGTCTATCCCAACTAAAGAGGGAAGACAAATGATCCTGGTAGGCAAGATGAGATTTTTCATGTTTCATAGTGCTTCCATTGTAGAACAGAGTGGTTGTGTTAGGGTATTGGGCATGGCCCCATGTTACTTACCTACAGTGTTCAAGCTTTTAAAACTAAAATACGATAGGCTGGAACTGCAGCTATTCGTGCTGAAAGTAGTGTTGCTCACAAAAAAGGAGAGCAAATATTAAAAGACAAGGGTATACAGTTCTCTTGGCAAAAAACCTGCTCAGTTTTGGTTGCATAAGTGTTGGTGTGTTTAAGTGTGTATATCCAAACACCTAAAGCAATAATAACAATAAATTCTTACACACCATATCAACACAGACCTGGTGTGCTGAATTCTAATCTCCTGCAGTTGCTGACTTAGAACACTTGTTATGATGCACACCTTGCAAATTCTTATTTTTGTGTTATTTGTTGGGTGTCCGTTACAAGAAAAATAAAATGTGGGCCAGCCATTCGACACTTATTCCTTTTGTTAATACACTCATGTGTTTCTCATGCAGATTTGTTTAAATCCCAGTGGATGCTTTTGCATCGGAGTAACAAACTTGTATGATGAGTGCAGTTTTGCAGTTTGTGTCAATCACAGCATTTGGTCCCTGAAGACCCCAGGAATTTGCAAGTGGCAGCTGTGCATGTGTCTTTATGAAAGCTATTCAAGGGAGTAGATAGTCATGTGTTATAATGTATCTTAAAGGTTTAATTTTGAGTTGTAAAAGTGCCAGCTTTGTTTCTGTCCATTCAAAAGAAGTAGAAGAGCAGGAAATGACACGATTTAGGTCATAAATCGTTCTCACTGGAGAAGTTTGGGCTGGGGAACTGGAAGGCAGCCTTCCCCCACCCCCTTTCTTCTTGATTTTTTCCACAGGTTCTGTTTGAAAATGATCCAGTGTGATTGCATTGTCTGTTTTGTTGTAATCTTGCAATTGGATCCTAATATAGTAATGTGGAGTGAACCCAGATGGAAACAAAAGTAGTTTTCTCTTTGGTTGACTGCTTTTGTTTTGAGTATGAATTCAAAGCTGTTCATCCAGCCATAGCATTAAAAATTCTAGTGCTTTAAACACCCTGCTCTGAAAAGCAGTTGATTTGTACTGTTCTAGAACTTTCTGTGATGAAAGTTTGTGTATTTGGCTAATACCTCTGTTTTTACTCCCCTTTTGAATACAGGAGGCTTTGATGGCAGCTGAGATCAGTCAGAAAACCATAAAAAAGCACAAGATTTTGGTAAGTTTCAAAACTTCTATTCAAAACAGAGTATCTGCTTTCTTTTAGGATGCTGTGAGATGCAACAAATTCCCTGTTCTGTGTGACATCAGGCAATAATTGTTAGGCACACTCCAACTAGCATTCGATTTCTTGGTTTCAGCTGCAGAACACGAATGTTAGTCTGTGAAACGTGGAAAGATCTGGATTTTATAAAGATGCTATTGACATTAAAAAGAAGGGAATTCCATTTCTGAGGGGGTTTTTGTTTGCATTTTCTTTTGTATTAAATTACTGTTGTTTCCAGTAACACACAGTATTGCACTATTAGAGATTGTGGGGGGAGTGACACATTTCTCTTTAACTTTTACCTGGTACATGTGACAGGGTTTTGTCAAGACTTTGAGAGGTGCAACTGGAAGACCTTTTAAATAGTATTGAAATTCAGTTGCAGTTTCACATCCAGCTCTCCCATTCTGCTTTCCAGTTCTCATTATTTTACATAGTTAACCTCCTTTTCTCACGTGTAGTTATTTCCCATGTTTATAGTTCCTTTCACAGAGCAACAAAGAGTATGGATGTTTAAGACAAGAAGGAGGATAGTGTAATAGCCACAACAGCATTACTAATTTCAGCTTTTGTTTGTTTGTTTGTTTGTGTGAACACACTGGTATTTCATTAGAACTCCTGCTACTTTAAATTGAAGTTTGTACAAAGTATTAGAAAAGGTATTTAGTTTTTGGCCAGAGTACTGGTATAATATGCATGCTGTGCATCAGTAAAAACTTATAAACTTTTTAAAAAAACTTCTATTCTTGTATGGTCCAGAAGTTGAAACAAGGTGTAATGGCATGTCATCACCTATGGCAGAGTTTGCACTTATCACAGCTGCTCTGGGACCTATGCGAAAGATAGAAACTATTGTTAAAGGAGGTCCTGGCAATACATTAGGAGTGGGATAAAAAACAAACCAAACCAAAAACAAACCAAACCAAAAAACCTCACAGGTTTTCTTTTGGTTTGCTGAAATTTGCTCTGCAAAATACGATGAAATTCAGTGAAATACAAGCAGATTGTGAGAGCTTGGTCTCTAATACAAAAGCCAGTGGAGTGTGTTGAGGGGATAAAATGTTGACATCAAGCCCTAAGTGAAGGATTAGTGGTATGCTGATTTAAAATAAGTCCTGCTCTCGCTGCCAAGTGCCACCACACTCCCAGCACCTGAACCACCTGCCAAGTCTGGTGGCCCTGGGGACTTTTTAGATTGGAGTGATTATCCTGCTCCTCTGCGCCTCTCGAGCACAACGCAAAGGTCCTGGAGAACCACATGTGCAGCTCCATTACTTTCACACCACCTCTGCTCACTGGGGAGCTGGTTCATAGGAGAAAGAGGCTGGCAGAAATCCTCATTCTTGAGGACTGTGAAGTTGAAAATACAAGAGTGGTTCCTATAGTGGAATGAAATCCTAAAATCTTGTGTGTGTGCATTTGCTTTTTTCAGACTTTGTAGTAGATTGACCAGTTAATGTTGTTGTATCCCTCTGTTTGTATTCTGCTCTGGTCAGTACTGTCCTTGATATTGATCCTAAAAATACTGTGCCTCAAAAGACCCAAATGTTTATTTTTGTAAGAAGCCAAGACTTCTTTTTCATTGTTCAGCTTTGTTTTTTCCTTTTTTCATTCTTTTTTCTTTTTTCTTTTTCTAGAAGCAGTGTGCTTTTACTGATACGATTCGTAAGTTATGCAATGAGCACACTGGGTTGTGCCAACATGCACACGGGTGTTGAGAACACAACAGAAGGCCCATGCCAAAATTTTAGTGTATGTTAGATGCCTACCAGAAAAATTTTACAACTGCCCTGGGTGATGAACTCTTGAGAAGAGAAACTTAGTATGTAATAATACCTAATAATCTTGCTAAGTTCTCGTAATTGCTGCACTTTATTGAACAACACCAGAATTTATATTCTCGACCAACTTTTTGCCCCTCTCTGCTAACTTTGTGTTGACAAAGTGCATGCCTTATACAAGGGCTGGTGGTTTTCTTTTTGGACTAACAAACACAAGCACTGAAGCTGTGTGTTTTGAACAATCGTTAATGAGGAGAGGTGGCACAGTCTTCGCAGCATGAATGAGTTTATGAGAATTATTTAAAAGAGCACCTTGGTTTGAGGCTGAGTGGTCTATGCAGTATTTTGTGTTGACTGTTCTGTGGGCCCTACTTTGAAAGGAGAATCATTCAGAGCCTGGTGTTTGACCTTCCAGCTTCATGTACTGCTGTTATGGTAGCTATTGTGGTAGTCAAGTAGTTAATTTCCAAACTTTTATAACTAATTTTTTATTTTTATTCTCTTTAGGACATTGGCTTAGCCTATATAAATCACCTGGTGGAGAAGGGAGAGTATGACCTGGCTGCTCGGTAATCTAATATTAAAGATCTTCTTTGCTGGCTGAAGTGTGTCTGTGTATGGGGAAAAAACAAAACCAAATTATTGATCCGGAAGTATTTGGGGTTGTTGATTTTCTTTGTGTTTTGGAGTTTCTGAAGTTTCAAAGCATGGAGATGTATTTATTGTGCCCTATATTTCCTTGCCTGTAGCGACCTAAAAGTTATTGCAAACTTTAATTGCAAATGAGACATACACATTTTTGCGAGTCAGCCCTGATTTTTCAAAGTTACACTAGATTTTCAAAGCTGAGGTTTTCTTTGGATTTTGATAAACTAAGTTTATTAGTGTGTTATTACGTGTAAGACCATCAGAAAGTAATTTGGGTTTTAAATTTGGGTATCCACAAAAACTTCAAATATGGGTATCTAAAGTAAGAATTGGAAATTATGCAAGATTTGTGTTTTCATGTATGTGTAAGCGTAAGCATATCGTGTTAAGTGCTCAATTTTCCTCAGCTGAGATTTGAAAAATTCTCTCAAAGCTGATCAAGAGGGTGGCATCCCTTCCATGGCATGGGGGTTGGAACTAGGTGATGTTTGAGCTCCCTTCCAACCCAGACTATTCTATGACGCTATGAAAGCTGTGATGGCCCTGCTCTCTTTGGGTGAATGCAAAATAAGCAGTCAGTTGTCTTGGATGCAACAAAATTTTAAGATCTGAAAGGAGGAGAATACTCTGCTGAAAGCAGTGGTTGCCAAAATAAGTCACTTGTGTAAATGCTGTGATAGGGAGAAGACAAAAGGAATTCTTGAAGTAATGCTGTCACATTTGTATTATTCTCTGTACCTATTGTCCTCTCTCTTTTCATCTTCCTTTCAGAAAGTGCCAGAAAATTCTTGGCAAAAACACCGAACTCTGGGAATTTGAAGTTTACAAGTTTAAAGAAATAGGTCAGCTTAAGGTAAGTGAATTTTCGTGTCTGCATTCAAGTAATTTACATGCTGTACTTACTGAATGTTTTGACCGAGTATCTAAAGCATCACATTTAATGCCCTATTGTGCTATTCTTGTCCAAGATCTCTCGTTGTTTCTAGACAGTTGTCTTTCAGATCAATGTGTAAGTGTTAACATGCCTTAAAACAGGCACAGCATATCCAGGTACTCAGCTGTGTATTTTCACTTGTTGACAGTCTCCAAGTAAAAGACCCACCCCCAAGGCCTTCACTTACAAAGGTGCTCACAGTTAAATACATTTTTCTCAGTTACTTTTCTTTCATTTCCAGTATGTCCTGAAAATCTTCCCTCAATCATAAGGAAAATAGTCTCTGTGGGTGCCAGTCACTTGAGAAAATCCGGGTCCCTTGCAACAGATACACAACTTCAAGTGTCAGAGAACTGCAAACCAACAGCAAAGACCTATGCTGTGTGCCAGAAATGGTGGCAAGAAAGAGGAGCAGTCTGCCCTGCCTTGTGTTTTCCCTGGTTGCAAGCAAGCTATTGTAGCAGGACACATTTAATGTGAGATTCTCAGTTAATAAATTGCCCAGTACATAAGGCTATAGTACTGTCACTGCTAAACGTGTAGAAAACATTATGCACGCTCCTTTTGGTAACACGTGTACGTTTACGTCTGAATTTTATGCCTTCCTATTCAAACTCAATGAGCCAAAAAGGACATATTATTAAGATCTCGCAGCGCACAGTCTCTTGCTGGCTTTGAGCTATTTAATTCTGTTCAAAGACCAAAAGTGTTTCAGCAGGATGAATTTCAGAAATGTCTGACTTGTGGTTTAGAGCCACTCCAGTCAAGAACACCCTTGCCTTTTGTGTGACTTCTTAGTGGTTTGCCGCAATCTGTGCCACCTTGAAAGATGAAATCCCGTGTTTCTATTTCTTTATTTCAGTCCAATAAAGGACCCGAGTTCAGGTACAGGTGAAATTTTGATACATTGCTTTTGATACCTCCTCTTCTGGCACTTTCTTCTCTTTGTTCCTCTAGGCAATTAGTCCTTACTTGCCAAGACGGGATCCGGTTTTGAAACCTCTGATCTATGAAATGGTCCTGCATGAGTTTTTGGAGAGCGACTACGAGGTACTGCAGCCTGATGTGTCTGCATGGAATAGTTACTGCCAGCCAGACACCCTCAGCAGTGTAGCATTCTGACAGTAAATTCAAGCAGATCAGTGGGCTGTTCCACAGAAATGAAAATATGAAAAAGTTGGATTTAGATTTTGTTTTTAGGAGAATAAATAGTGTTCTTCAGGGCATGGGGGTACTGTGAGATTTATTATTTATTAGAGATGCTGTTTGTTGAATGTAGCATAAGTGGCTGAGGTGATACACAAAGCCTGCAGCACCTGAAAGAGACTCAGCTTCATGAATCTTAACAACATTACTCTAATAAGGAAAAATCTGTGTTCTGCACTGTGCCCGTCTGTGGACACGTGAAAGTTGCTTAAAGGTGGAGCACAGCAAGGATCCTCTCAGAGGCTTAGCTGGAGCTTTGATGTTTTGAAATGTTCCCTAGGCCATTCTTCCTATTTCTGTTCCAATCTCTTATACTTTTAGGGGTTTGCAACCCTTATAAAAGAGTGGCCTGGAGATCTGTACAACAACACAATCATAGTTCAAGCTGTAGTGGATCACCTGAAGAAAGATCCACAGAACAGGACTTTGCTACGAACACTTGCAGAATTGTGAGTACAATTTTGATTTCCTGTTACCAAAAGTACACTTGAAAGAGTGTACTGTATTTTATCAATATTTGCTTAACTCTATTAACAGAAATATTCTTTGCTTCAGTCTACAGAGTACTGGCTTTCTCTCCTCTCCACTCTGCTGGTTGCACAGCTTAGCAATTCTTTACCCTTCCTTATAAAGTTCGCATTGTATATGAAAGTAAATTGTTAAGCATGAGATTGGATTTCCTACTCCTCTTTCCAGAGTAAATAGCTAGCATTCCTCTTTATGCTGTCAGATGAAACCTCTTTTGTGAAGTGTGCATTTCAGAATTACCTACGGAAAAATAAAATGTTGGGGTTATTGCCCACTGTTTAAGGAGAAGTTCCTGCATGGCTGGAAATATGTGACTGGAAAATGTGCCCAAACTGATCCAGTTCTAGGCCACTTGGTACTGGGTAAAGTTCTTCGATTTTCTCAGCCTGATCACTGTGTTAAATTCTTTGCCTACTGTTTCTTTGAAGAAAGCAAAGCTACTCTCTGTTACTGTGTTACTAAAGTTTTTAGAGAACAATGTTTTTAACCCTGAAGAGAGTTCCAATTGGTTCCCAAAAATTGAAAAGCTGGCATTTTGTGTGGCTTCCCCTGTGATTTGAAAATAGAAAAGGAAAATGCAGAAAACCACAGGTCAGAAACAAATGCAGTGGCCAGTATAAACACAGGTTAAATTAATGTTGCCCAGTGTTTATTTCCCTCTAACAAAAATGAATCACAGGGAGTATATCCTAACAAGCTTTACATACCCGAGTATGTTTATGTTTTCCCTCGTAGGTGATTTTCCTACACTTAGGTACGTGAGGTCACATGTATTATAACCCTGTTTTTTCAGGTATACTTATGACCAGCGCTATGGCAGAGCCCTAGAAATCTACCTGACTCTGAGGCACAAAGACGTCTTCCAGTTGATCCACAAGCACAATCTCTTCAGTTCTATCCGAGACAAAATTGTTCTGCTCATGGATTTTGATTCAGAGGTGTGGTGATCTTAATGATTTTATATTCACGTTCCACTGGAGATATTTTAACAGATTAGAAATAAATGGCAGGTAGTGTTGAGACAGAGAGTGTGTTTGCTGTGTCTGGATACATTCTGAGGTAAGGAAGATTATCTTTGCCTAGACTGCAGAATAATTGACCAAAGGATTATTTTTTTCATTTGTATTTCCATTTGTATTTCCTTTCCATTTCCATTTGTCACTCACAGTGAGAAGAGTGCCAGATCCAAGGTCGTTGTTCTGATTATCAAGTCACAACATTGAATATCATTTCACAGAGAGTATCTTTTCATCATAATGTTCTTCCTGTATTTCTAATCAAGTAATGCTATTAATAAGCCAAAGAAAGGAGACAGCAAATTTATTTAGGCATATATTAAATGTATTTCCCACTTTTCTTTAACCACACTCAATTAATCTGCTTTTGAAAGTTTGCAAGGTTAATTAACCCAAATTCCAAAAATCAAGAAGTGTTTATTTTGTGCTGAATTCTGTCTTCTTTCTTTCCAGCTGGCTATAAGACCTGAGCAAATGAGTTTTGGAATGATCCTTGGGGAAGATAACAAAGTAGATCTGCTCTTTTTTCAGTGCAGTAGTTACTTAAGCACTGTAGTTAAAATACATAGCCATCTGTACCACAGGTCATCATCTTCAGTATGCCCATTCTAAACTACATGGGGGGAAAAACTATTAACTCTTTTCAGTTAAATAGAATAAATCATGTCAGGAATCTGTGGGTTTATATTTTTTGAACATGAATCAAAAGTTTGCTCTTGTAAGAGGAAGTAGAGCCAGGCCCCCGGTGGCCACTCGGTGTTGTTTGCTCGTGTGACAGTGTTGGTTGGAGGAATCCAGTTGTAAGGCAGCTCGAGCTGTGTGTTTCTTCTGTAACTATCACCCTGCATTGCCCTTTTGCAATGGGACAAGGACCATTTCTACATCGTGTGGCAGTGGCTTTCTGTTACCAATGGTTGGTCAAGGGTCACACTTCACCTGCTGTGTAAGTCCACATCATTGATTGCTGGTAGTGAGGAAACATAGAAGTATTCTGGAGGAACATGTGAGGTGTTCTCCTGTAATGCTGTGGTGTGAGGGAATGCTGATGTTACACAAACTGCTCTCTGAATTGCTGTTGCTGAGAAGAACTGGTCTGCAATATCCATCTGACACTTGGGGATTTCAAGGGCTCCATTGAGCCATCATAAAGTGTCCAAAGGAGGTCAGTGAAGATGGGGAAGGGCCTGGAGGGGCAGCGTGTGAGGACACTCAGGGCACTTGGCATGTTCAGCTGGAGAAGAGGAGACTGAGGGGAGACCTCATTGCAGGTCCAACTTCCTCAGGAGGGTCAGGCACTGATCTCTGCTCTGGGGGGACCAGGGACAGCAACCAGGGAATGGCCTGGAGTTGTGTCTGCAGATTTAGGTTGGATCTTCTCCCAGAGGGTGGTCAGGCACTGCCCAGGCTCCCCAGGGCAGTGGGCAGAGCACCGAGACTGGCAGAACATTTGGATGATCCTCTGGGGCACATGGTGTGACTCTTGGGGACAGACCTGCGCTGGGCGAGGAGCTGGACTCAATGATCCTTGTGGGCCCCTTCTAACTGGGCATATTCTGTGATGCCTTGATCAGTGAATAAGCATAATACTGTATAGAATGTGAGAAAATGTGTGTACCTCTTTCTTACCTGAGTTCTCTTTCTTTATTGTAGAAAGCGGTAGACATGCTTTTGGATAATGAAGATAAAATTTCTGTGAGTATAACAAGTTCATGGCATGGCAGTCCAGTGCTACCTTGTACTGCCTGTCCTTTCAGTCCTGTAAATGTGCTGTTTATCACAGATTTGTTTTCTTTCAGATTGACAGAGTCGTCGAAGAATTAGAAAACAGGCCTGAGTTACAACACGTGGTAAGTGTTTCTATATTCTGTTGAGTTCAAGTTGAGCTGAAGAAACTCTTTGCTGGATGTATCTTTGAAAAGGTGTATTTATCTTGTCAGAGTGCACCTGACACTGAAATGTCATAAATCATCAGAGCCAAAGTGGCAACTTCTGCAAATTCACTCTGTAACATGCCCATAGAATATTTAAAATAGTAAAATGATTTTGAAATGTGTTCCTGTGAGAATTTGATAACATACTGCTCGCTTGTTAATATACCATGAAGTCCTTTTTATAACATTGCAGGCACTTGTATTCTACAGTCAGTTCCTTCTTGCTTGTATTCCTCCTGTTTCCATACACCAAATGGGGTGGGTTGGTGGCTCTCAGGGCTGTCCTGTGCAGGGCTGGGAGGTGGACTTTGATGACCTCCTTTCAACTCAGGAAATTCTGTGATTCTATTAATAATATTGTGTAAGTGGGTTTGAGTTCCGATTCTTTTTTGATTCCTAGTACTTGCACAAGCTTTTCAAAAGAGACCACCATAAGGGCCAACGCTATCATGAGAAACAGATCAGCCTTTATGCTGAATACGATCGACCAAACTTACTGCCGTTTCTCAGAGACAGCACACACTGCCCACTGGAGAAGGTAAGCCCCCAAAATCTAAACACAGATTTTTATGTCTGCTCTGGAGCTTGCAGGGGTGTGAATTTCTGACTGTGTCTGGTACTGCCCTCTACTGCCAAAATGAGGGATCCATTGAGCTTGTGACAATCCCCTGCACAGTTTGATTTGCACAGCTGAGGGCAGCTGAGACTTTCTTCTCTCAGCTCCCAGGGCAGGAATTAGTGGGTATTTTTGTTGCACAAGTTCTGAATTTGCACTTGATGCACACCTGCAGCATATCTATTCATCAGTGCCTGGCCTGGCTGAACAGCAGGTTGTGGTTACATGAAATGGACAATCGTTTTGCCAAATCTGGGAGCTGTCAGTGTTAGATCTGGAGAAATCAGTAGCTGTAACTGGAGTTATTCTATCTTTATATTCTAAGGTCCTAAGTTTCTTTTGAGTAATAAACACAGTGTAGCTAACAGTCACTGAACTAACAGAGCTAAAAATATTTTGTCTTTGTACTTCAGCCAATAGACATAGGGTTTTACAGAGTGCCAGGTTCCCACTTTCTTATTTTTCTATATTTTTCTACCTTGCTCTTTCTTGACAAATTAAAAAATACATAAGAGGTAAGACCAGTCTTGAGTTTTTTTACCCTACTTGAATTAAAGTGAAATGAACTAAGGTTTCCTCTTTAGGTGGGTCAGGATTTTATTATTTGTATTTGTTGCTGTTAATGGATGTGCAGACCTGACCTTGTGGAAGGATACCTATCTATAGGCAACAATAATGATGACACCAGGGGAGGAGTTTTTAAGTGTAATATTGAATATTGCTTTTACATGGTTAACATTCCAAAGAGAACTCTCCTTTTCCTGTCACCTCTCTTGTTTTGAATGCTTTTGTCAACTTTACTGCGCAACAGCAGGAAACAATGGAAAATATTTTATTGGGATTGTAGACTCGTCTTTGTTGAAACCATTAACTGAAACTATGTTGGCTCGGTGATCAATTTTTAGGCAGTGAGCCTGCAAGGTTTCCAGCCAGAGACTTTTGTCAAAAGTACAGACTTGTTTTAACTTTTTGATTCTTTTAGTTTTTGCCTTATGTATTATTATGTGATCACGACATTATATATAAAACCTTACCTGTGTTTTTTTTTCTTTTGATGCAAATTAGTTTCAGTTCTAACCTTAATATATTTCAGTAAGAACTAAAGGAAGAGAAAAAAGTTACCAACACTACATAAAACTTAGTTGGATTTATTATCACTGCTGATTCTGTAATTATGCTTCCTGCCACACGTATCATATAGTAACACTGTTGGCCACATAGAGATCTTTCTTCTAAGGGAATAAAAATAGGACTAAGAATTTCCCAGTTACCAATATTTTCAGTTCCTGTTAAGCAGGTTCCAGTGCAGTGTGTAAATTGCAAAAAAAACAATTCCTATTTGAAAAAAGTCACACTGTATTGAAATTATAAACCCAGCAGGAAGGAGAAATTCTTGTTCTTTAGAAGTAAGCCACTTTTATTCAAGTGCAGTTTAGCAAATGCTTTTTAAAATGCACTGAAAGAGAAGTAGGAATGTTCCCTTTTTTTTCCTGCAGGGGGAGCATGGCAGTCAGGAACCGTGCAGCACCCAGAACTACTGAGTACCTGGGGCTTTGTAGTTTTAACATCTAGGTGGGGAGGCAAAAAAATATGTCAGCTGTGTTTATAACTTACTAGTATTATTTATACCTTCATTCACCTGAAGTATCTGGTTGGTAGTTCACTTACCCCTGCACCAAAATTTTTTGTCCAGGTCTCTTCTTAGTAACCCATCTGAAATAATGAGAATGGAAGGAAAAGTTAATTCCTACCTACATCTTTAGTTGTAGCTGTATTTTATGCATTTATACTTTTGATCTTCAAGTGTGAAAGTCTTTATTGGTAAACAGTTGTCTTTATAGGAATGCTCTGAACCTTGAGTTTGCTTTCTGTTTCCAATTGTGTTTTCCAATTTGGAAACAGACTTGGCATCATTAATGGCATACCAGCCCTGCAGATTTTCTGTTACTAAAAACTTATTGGTAATTAGTTTGGTAGTTTTGGTAATTGTGCTGGTTTTTACCTGTCCTGTCCCCAGATTTATTCAGTCTCAGAGAAGAATTTTAAGAAGTGTCACAGAGTTTCTCTTCTTAATTAATGCGTGACAGTGGTTATAAAGGGAGCTGGTTTTTTGTCAAAATGAGTAATGTAACTTGGGGGGAAAATATCTTTAAGCCTCTTGCAGCATTTGAGACCAATAATATTTCATGTTACCTGGTTTCCTGTGTTCTCTTCCCTTAAATTCAAGGCTCTTGAGATCTGCCAACAAAGGAACTTTGTAGAAGAGACAGTCTATCTTCTGAGTAAGTAGTGCTTAGTGTGATAAACTGCAACACACTTTTAATCTTGTAATACAGTTTATGCTGTGAAAATGTATTGTCTATTCTTGTTTAACATGCTCTCCCAGAGTCAAAGTTGGTGTGCAGGCAGTACATCCAAATAACATTATTTACACAATAAAACAAAGCACTGGATGATTTATATGGTGTCTTAACTCCATATATTGTGTTCCTGTGTTTCTGACTTGGTGTTTTTCTGGGGTTTTGGAAGTGTTGGGGAGGCTGTGGGGAATAGGTGGGGAGGGGACGTATTTTTGATACAATCTCCAAGAGAAGAGTAGTACTGTCAGTTTTGAAGAGGAGAAATAAAACAAAGGTTTTATTCTGAATACATCTCAGAAGCTTAGTATTATCTTTTGCTGAGATGGAAGAGACGCTTGTTGCCTTCTATATTTTCTTTTCATAAAATTAATTGTAAATTAATTCCTCCAGCTGACCAACAATTCTGCCTCTGAATTGTAAGACTAAGATTTTTATGTATGTTTATGTATTAGTCACAAACAGAATAGAAAGCATTTTTTTAAACAATCTCTGGTATAGTAAGAAGAATGTTCCGTGGACCATCTGGGAGAAGAGTAGGATTTACTCATTGATTTATTTAAAGAATAGTTCATAATTTCTACTACTTCTTTCCATTTCCTCCCCTTATTTTGCATGGGGGTAAGCTGTGCTATACTTCCTGCAAATTAAGAGGGCCCCTGTGGGCTCTTACCAGGGCCCAGAGCTCCCTGTCATGTCATAGTTTCCATGCGTGCACATGGACACCCTCCCGCTCATGTTGGATGTGGCTGCAGCTCAGAACCCCTGTAGGACCCAACACATCCTGGAGAAAGCCTCCAGGTCCCAGTCCAGCAAAGTGCTCCAGGCACTTCTTCAGATTATACTGGTTGCTCTGGGATTTGCATTCCTACATCTGATTAGATTAGATTAGGTTTGCTCGCAGTTGAATTAGTTTGAGTCGACTTCACACTTATAAAATTCATAATTGAAAGAGCTTCTTGAAGCACTGAGCGTTGATAAGCACTTACTGTTGGTAACCTCTTCTCTTATTTTTCCTTCTAGGCAGGATGGGCAATAGCCGCAGTGCCTTGAAGATGATAATGGAAGAATTGCAAGATGTAGATAAAGCCATTGAATTTGCCAAGGAACAAGATGACGGAGAACTTTGGGAAGACCTCATTTTATATTCCATTGACAAACCACGTAAGTGGGATAGCTTCTGAGAAGCCTTGCATGTGTATTCTTTTGAGGAATTCTGTTGCAATTAAAGGATTAAATTGTTCATGTGTATGTTTGAGAAGGTGTTTACATATGACCAGGGAGGTGTTCTGGTTTGAGAAGCACAACACAGCTGTCTACTGTGCATAAAAACTTGCAATAAGGCAGCATAAGAGTGTGCTACAGGACGAGCACTTGGAGGTTTGACTATGCTCTGTATTGTTACGTCCTTAATGAGAGTCAAGGGGAGAGTAGTGCTTTTAATTCAGCAGAATGAGACTTTATTTTTAGACAGCCTCAAACACAGTCTGTAGGCTTGATGAGAATGTTGTGTTTATTGCAACTGCTTCCCTTTCAAATTCTGAAAATGAAGAACCTGCACCTCTCTACCCCTCAGTAAAATAACTCATTTATTTTGTTTCTGTGTTACAAAGATGTGTAATAATGAGTTCATTTTGCCTTTCATCCATTATGTGAATAACTACTTCAAGTTAAAAGTTTAGATGGAATCAAAACATAAGCAACATCAGTGTTGCTCAGGAGACAGATTCAGAGAAGTTCAAAAGACTGGGGAAATAAATTTTTTAACTATCTACCCCATTCATTTTTACAACCTCTTCTGGGGCTCTAAATCAAGACTTTAAAGTCTCTCTTGGGATCTCTTTTCTGGGGGATTGAAAGTCTTATAGAATTAGTGTCAGAATATGTACTTTTTCATCCCTTGGCTGCTGTTTCTGTCAGGAAGAAGTGACCAGAATCTGTTACTCCTTTGGAAGAATGACATTCTCAAATTACCCATATTTAAATGCAGTCCATCATTAAAAGTGGTGGTATGATCAGTGACATTTTTAGAGCAAAAGGGATTCATAGCAGATAGAATTCTTGCAGTTCCATCTGCCTGTATGCAGAGCAACTCCAGCAGTATTCCTCAGTTTGGGGGGTCGAAGAAGAAGCACAGCCTTGAGGTTCATCCTTCTAGTGTTTTGTTTAATGAAGTGCTCTTCAAAAAGCAAAAGACTTCTATTGTGTCACTCTCACCAATGTTTAGAAACATGTTGAAATTAGGTTAGGTGCTTGAAAAATTTGTTTTTAAAACCTGGAACTGGGAGTGGAACAGGCACATAATGTAGATAATTTTCTCACTCTGTTTGTTCGAGTGCCCTTGTTATTGAATCAAAATACATTATTTTACTTGTGCTGAAGACTCAGTTACCCCTTTTTTGAATATTCTGGAAGTTCTTTGAATTGCCAAGCCTTATCTTCCTCTCTTTTCCAAAGGCTTGTATTCCAGTAAATGCATCTGCAAGAAACATAGCAAGACTGTGAAAGAGTCTTGGTGTTATCATTTAGTAGAGAACTGTCATGGGATCAGACAAAGCCTGCATATTGTCACCAAAGCACCCTTTAATCAAGTACTTTGCTGGATTGGTTTTCTTAATTTCTCTGTGTCAGGGTTTTCACAGCTTTCATTACGGGTTTGTTGAACAATATTGGAACCCATGTTGATCCTATTCTTTTGATCCACCGCATTAAGGAAGGGATGGAGATTCCTAATTTGAGAGACTCACTAGTGAAAATTCTTCAGGACTACAACTTGCAGGTAAATGTTTTATTCTTCATGTGAGCAGTTTGTTCTTCATAGAGCAGTTTGAATGCCTCCAGTGTGACTATGCAGAGTCCAAGAAAACATGGCCCTGTAGGCAGGTGAAACTCCAATTTTCAGAGCCTCAGACATTTGTTCCCCATCTGTGATTAGTCTTTCAACATCTCAAGCAAATAGATGGGCTTGATGGTTACAGTGAAGTCACAGTTGGTATCCTGCCAGGCCAAGTAAAGCCTGTAATTCCCTTCAGGGCAGGGTTTAAGCCTTTCCAAAGCTTTTCCATAATTTTATTTTTATATGGACTTTAGATTATGACTTTGCCTATTTCAAAGTATCATTTTACATTTCTTCTTCCGTTGACACTTTCTATGTGCAAGGAACCTCCACAGATAAATGGGTGCATGTTTGCATCTAATGTGTGTTGTAACATTACTTTGGGTTTTTAATTGACTCATGAGATACTAATATCCTTCCAAAAAGATACTAGCCAAATACCATGCTGCCTTTCAAGAGCTGCATGTTAATCTCGCTGCTGTCAGGGCCACTACTGATCCTCCTGTTTCTGAGTTCTCACGAAATCAAAATGTGATTTCTGTTGTGCCTGGTGCTGTAGGCATAGCTGCAGCTTTACACATACACAGGGTATCTTGTGTGACTTCAGACAAAACTGATGACATCATTTGGTCATATTTTGGGGAGGGAGGAATAAATTTATCTTCAGATACATTTTTTAAAAAGTTACTTTTGGATTAAAATGATGTATTTAACCTTCAGAGTGATATCTGAAATTATTTGCTCTTAGCATTGAAACGATTCATGGATTTCAAATTAATTCATTTTGAAGTAGAGATGGATAGCTCTAGGGCTGAAATTTAGATTTCATAGGAATAATAGAAATTAGGGAAGTTTAATGTTAATTTGTGCTTGGCTTACTTGTACAATAGAAAACCATATAGCCAAAAAAAAAATTGCTGTATTCCTTTAGAGAAATACAAGCTATAGCTTAAAATAAAACTGTTCCTTAAGCGTTACTGGCAATGTAAAGTGCACAGTTTATGAACAGATGGTGTATCTACATTGAAATTTAGAAATGTTACCACAACTCTTGCACGCTCACCCAGCAGCCCATTGGCAGGCTCAGGTTTTAGAGAAGGGCTGTCTCTGCCTTCAGCAAGTGCTTCAGGGCATGGCTGGGACCTCAGGTAAGTGTCTAAGCAGCCTCTCATTGCTGAGGGCAGTTCTGCCCTCGCCTCGTCATTCCTGCTGCCTCGTTAGCTGTTCTAAAGCCAGTCTTTGGTGTGTTTGTGTGGTGTGGTGCCTGGTCACCTCTCTGCATCATGTTGGGTAGGTTCATGGTCACCCCTCTGCATCGTGTTGGTCAGGTTCATGGTCACCGATCTGCATCATGTTGGGTACGTTCGTGGTCAGCCCTCTACATCATGTTGGGTAGGTTCATGGTCAGCCCTCTAGATCATGTTGGGTAGGTTCATGGTCAGCCCTTTGGATCATGTTGGGTAGGTTCACGGTCAGCCCTCTGCATCATGTTGGGTAGGTTCATGGTCACCCCTCTGCATCATGTTGGGTAGGTTCATGGTGAGAAGTCCGCGACCTTTTATTCTGGGCTGGCACAGCTCCTCCACTTGGGGTAAAAACGTCCTGGTATGCAGCACATAACATACCTGACATTTTGAACTCATACAGAAATAAACATTTCCTCGGCCAGGAATTTCTGTAACTTCAGCTCTCTGGACCTCAAGCTCTGTATGGAATTAAGTTTTATTCTCATTTTTAAAGGCAAAAAGAATCTTGTGGCATGGCCCACAAAGGAGGAGCACAGGTGAAGTGAGAACCTGCTGCTTGACGTGCAAGTCACTGCCCAACATGAAAACTCTGCTGGTCTTTTCATAATATTGGCTTCCCAAAAGGTGTTACAGCTGTGCCATTATATTATTTCATTGTGGGCTCCTTTTGCCAGCACTGATAAGATTGTTTTATGTTTGTGTAAGTATGCAGATGCAAATTTCACATTACGCTCCTCAATTTCCATACTAGGAAACTTTACATTAGCTGTGATTTGAAATATGGGTAGGAGCTAAAAGCAGTGCCTTTGACAGACTTTGTCTTTTGGAAAACAATCCCTTACATCCCCGCAAAAGCAAGTAAATCAATTTGAGTGGCTGCCAAAGCATTCCCTGTGTGACTTACAGTGTGCATCAGAGAATCCAACAAGGAAGTCTACTAATGCAGCAACATTTGTTGTAATTTTTTTTTTAACCTGGGCTCTTCTTGAATAATTTTTCCTTACTGTTGGCAGGTTGCAGACTGATTGCTTCACTCTAACAAATTGCTGCAGCTGTTCTGTGTGCTACTCTAAACTCACCTCAGCTCTAAAGGGATGTGGTTAACCTGTGAAATCTGATCACCACCAACCAGCTAAACTTGGCACCAAGGCAGAATTAGATATTCTTTTGGGTCAAAGTATACATAGCTTATGTGAGGCCTTTTTCTTTGGCTACTACTTCAGTTATGTACTACTAATTTGCCTTTGGCACCAACAGATCTTGCTGCGGGAAGGTTGCAAAAAGATCCTTGTTGCCGATTCTCTTTCTCTGTTGAAGAAAATGCATCGAACCCAGATGAAGGGTGTTCTAGTAGATGGTGAGTACAGAGGAAACATGATGACATTCAAGATTGTGAAGGCTTTTGCTTGGTTTATAGACCTCCTGACTACTTTGGAAGCTGCCCAGAAGCCTGAGTATTGTGCCTTATCTGCAGGGTGCCATAGGATCCTTGCTGCTTTCCCCTTTTGCTCAACAACTACTTCTGTGTTAAAACTACAAGGCCCAGCATGCAGCTTTTCCCCTTGGTCAATCTCTGCATAGCCAATAGTGTTTTGTGTCCTGCAGTTTGTCCATAAAGGTGGAAAATGCTAACATGGATAGTCAGATGATCATAATCTGCAACCAAAGCAAAAGCCATGAGATGGTTGTCAGAAACAGCTGAAAACATTTTGCAAGGTGCTAATGATGCATATAAGCAGCACTGTAATTCACACCAGCTGAGTGCTAGTAGCAAGAGACAGAAGCTGACAGGACAGAAGATCAGAGCTTCTGCTGCAAAATGCTGCAGAGTTAACAGCAGCCATCTGATGCCCCTTTTTTAAGTTTGCCTTTTGCTTCTGCAGTGCTGATCCTAAACAGCTTCACCTGTAGTTCTACCATCATCAGAATCAGGAGATTTAAATGCTGTTATTAGACATGCTACCTCAGTGTTGCTCTTCAATTTTTAATAGATTGTTAGGCATCTTGAGTAAATGCATTAAGACCAAGCTCCACATCTGTAATAGCAGTATGTTCGTGCCTGCTTTATAAAAAAGTAAGCATGGAGTTTGTTAACAAAGCTGTTCTAAGTTTTCTTTTTTCATGTTTTTCCAGAGGAGAATATCTGTGAATCGTGTCTGTCTCCAGTACTTCCCTCAGGTAGAGTGCTTTTCGAGAAGAAAAAGAGGTTGTCAGTTTTTATTATTATTGTTTTTATTGTAAGAGGAACTACTGTTTGTTTTGTTCATAAAAATGTGTGGTAGTCTCCCTTCCTGGTCACTGTATAAATTTCAATCTCCTATTCTGACATGGGAGTGGAGTCTAATTGCACCTCTTTTGTTGCAATAAATTCAGATATTCTTTCTTATTCAACTTTGATTTCCTTGTTTTCTGTTTTGAATACATGGAATTCAAGGCAGCTTTTAATTCCATCAACATACGTCTGCTCAGAGATTATTAAACCACAAAACGAAGCTGCATCCAAATCTTGTCCTCTGTTGAGTAATTTATACTGAACTTGTAGATCATAAAGTTTTATGGAATATACTTTTTGCCTCAGTGGTGGAGAGCTCGTGGCTTCAGTCACTGCTGCCGTATTTGAAACAACTTATAGCAGGCTGTAGTTTTAAAACAAAAGTTAGTTTTGTTCCAAAACTCTAAAATTTAACTAGCTTTGAAACTAGAAATTTAGGATGTTATTTTGGAGATGCACATTCTGCGAGGCAACCATAGTTCAGAAATATCAATGTAGTTACTGAGCATCTTAAGGAGAAGTAATTTTACTAGGAGAATATTTATCATGGCATCTTCAAACAGGATATGTAAGATGAAGTATATGTATGGATTTTTTATTTTATTTTTTGTTTGGTAAGTGTTGATAGCCCAGTGGAATCACTTGTAGTTTTTTAATCTGCTTTCTACCATTTTTCACTTAAATAAATAAATAAAATAATAAATAAATAATAAATAAAACAAACTATGATCACATGCACCAACATCCAGACCAGGAAAAGCTGGCGGAGCTGAATGTGCTCGTACCTTCAGATGTGAATGGGAGCCAAAGAATAGAATGTGGATGATGCTCATGGATGAGGTGGTTATTCTTTGGATGTGTCCAAATTTAGCACGTAGCATATATTGTGGTGACATGAAAAATTCCTGCTGAAGGAGCATTTAAGCCACAGAATAAAATTCTTTTGTAACACCATCACTAGGACGCTTATCATCACTCTCTGTGGTTTCTATAGGAGAGCCAGAATACTTTGGAAATTAATTTGAGATATGTTACTAGAAGTTTTTCCGTGTATAACAGAATGTGGGCATATACTGTTGTAGTCACTGAATGGTTTGTTTCATTGCCCTGCTGAAATGAATTTCCTTTTCTCTCTCTCCCAGATGCATCCAAGTCTTTCAACGTGGTGGTGTTCCACTGCAGACACATGTTTCACAAGGAGTGCCTCCCCGTGTCTAACACAGTAAGGAACTGGCTTGGTCTCTCTGTCACCCTTGGCCAAAGATGAAATGACACATTTCCTTTTGTCAGCTGTAGGGAAGGGCATGGCTCTATCAGGAGTTACCTGATTGCAGATAATTGTGATGGTACCACACAGTAGAATGTGACTAAGGAAAGGAGGTTTAGGGACACTGCGACTAAAGTTCATCCAACGTAGAAAAAAATCACTGCTGTTTGAGCAGTATTTTATCACTTTTTGCAGTTCTGAATATGTAATGCGGCTCTGAGACATAGAGGCAGTACAACCTGTCTGATTTTTTTAGTTATTTTCCATTTCACTTTAATTAAACATACTTAAAGATAAGAATAAAGGTATTTTCTCAAGTGAGCCATATTAAAGGATTTAATTACTCATTTCAGAGTGAATATTTAAATATCTCTGTAATCATCTTTATGGTCAGAACATGTTTTTCTTTATAAGGTTGGGTTTTTTCTTTATTCAGTTAACACAAACCAAAAAAGTAACTTCTAGATATAACCAGTTTTGAATTTAGGAAGGAATACATTAGAATGGTAACAAAATCACATAGAAAACTTAAATTTCAGCTTTTCTGATTCTGTATCTGTCTCAAAATTAACATCTAATGAAAAAATAACTTTAGTGAATCACTTAATCTGGAAGTAACCAAAAGTAACCAAAGTGCTTGTAGCCGTATCGTAGCATGAATACTTAAATATGTCATGAAAATCTTCATGTATCAGATCATTTGCATGAGAAAGCCCAACAATTAGTAAATATTTATTCAAACAATATTTGCCACTAATTTTATTGTGAGAAATCTAAAATTTAACTAGCATTCTCAGTTGTCTGGGACAGGTGACTTGTTAGATGGAATTTTTAGATGTGACATGGATGTTACAGGATCTATATTTATAGATGGTATGAACACACAGGTATCTGCATATGACTGAGCCACATTTTCCTCTGCTGTAGTATTTCATGGTCTTAGGTCTTAGTTGTGTTACTGGTACTTGGTTACTGGTGACATACTGAAAGGAATGTAATGCCTGCACAAAACAGCACACAGTAACAATAAACACATATTTTATATCAAATGACAGTATTTGGGCCCTGTTCTCAGTTGTTGGGAATCTGTGGAGTGCTGTGACTAAAGCATCAGTGGTCCTTGGAGAGGACCAAGTGACTTACTCTCTTCTTTATCTATGAAGATAATCAGTGATGCTTTTGACTATGCTGGTTTTCATTTTTGGTGTGGAGGAAGTTTGACTCTCCTGGGGGATGGTGGTAATGCCCTGGCAGTGAGTGGGGGGTGGTACTGCCCTCTGCTCCCAGAACAGGCTGCCCTACAATGTCCTTCCCTCACCTGTCCACGACTGTGTTCACAGGGAACAGCCTGACCGTGAGTAGTGATGTTCAGAAGGGCATTTTCATTCATCTTCACACATTCTAACGTGGTTGCATTTCTCTAAGAGATTCTTGTTTTCCTTTCTGATTTTTTTAGGTATCTCCTGTCCAGTTCTGCAACATTTGCAGTGCCAAACACCGAGGGCCAGGAAGTGCAATCCTGGAGATGAAGAAATAGCAGTCCCCTAGTTCTTCATGTCAGTCTGTGACGCCAAACCTCTTAGGACCATGCAGAGCCTCTGTATTTTCCTGTTAGACATCATTTCTGTATGTTACTTTGCTTGTGATTTAAAACTAATTTCTGTAATTTATCCGGTTTATTGAGCATTTTCGGGCAAGAGAAAATGTAAAAATCTGTCCCTAGTAAGTCTTTGCTGTGCAGTCCGTATGTCAGCTTGTTACTTCACTCTGGAACAGAACGAAAACAAATAAAACGGTAAGAAAAGAAAACAGTTTGGAGATTTGTGTTTGCTCTGAGTTAATGGGCTTTACAGTTTGGAGCCACATCACGCTTTTGGTTAGATATTGTAAAGAAAAATGTATTGCCATGAGATGAGCTCATCAAATTACTTTAGTCCTGGTTTAGTCTCCTGGTGACCAGTTTACGTGGAGACCCATAGGAGTGTGACGGCTTTCAGTGGCACTGTGGCAGGACTTGCACCTCTCTGTGTGCTGACTTCATCTCTTCAGTTAACACATCTGTTGACTGGCAATGTGTGTTGGTTGCACGTAGTTTGTTATAAACTGGTTGATTTCTCAACTGGTCTTCACAATACCATAGTTTAAAGTGGGCTTTTCTCATGTTCCGCGCATCCAGAAACTTTATTTTTATATATCAGCAGTTGGTCTTTGCACTTATTTTGTGTGGTTGAAATATATGATTTCATTTAAGTTCAGAGGAGGGGAAAAAAAATGTATCTGATCTTTCAAAGATAAGATCTTTAGGGGTTTCTTTTGGCCTTAGCAATTTAACAGCTAAGTTATATAAGTCAACTGCATATTAACCAAACCTTTTCTTTAATCTCAACAGTGTTCTGGTTTGTTGATCCAAAGGAGGTGATCTTTCAGAATGTCTTCACAGTAATGTATGTTGTTATTTTTATTTGCTGATTAAATTCAATATAAGCATCTTTTCCCTCAGAAAGGTACTTTTTCAGAATTACCAGGATATTTTTCTGCTTTTTAATAACTTGAGTTTGAAAGTAAAAGTGCCATCAGATTGTAAGGTTTAAACAAGCAGTTAACATAAGTTCTGAAACAATGGTATGGTGATACTGCAGCCTGTAAAACTGGAAAATACAATACCTCCAAATTCTTCTGTACCTTACTCCCATGTAGATGCACCTTAAAATAATTTCTAATGTGGAAACTTGGATTTCTAATTTATGTAAATTTATTATACCCATAAAATCCCCTGGGCAGTTGGCTGAGCTGGTCTACCAATCTGAAGAGTGACTGTTGCTGTCCAGTGTGCAGATATGTGTAATACTGGAATAAAATTTTATGTGTTTAGAAATGCTATTATTTCCTCTGCATGGTTGCATTGACAAAAACATATCAAAAACTTAGTAATCCTATTCTGTTCTGATAATAAAGGCAGCTGAGGAAAAAATAAAAAATGGTGGAAATTATTTATGGACATGGAATAACATGGTGGAATAGCAGAAGGGTGGGAGGTTTGTGGTGCAGAGCGTGGTCTGGTGTAGGTCAAGCTTTGCCCTTAGGAATGAGTGCCTGGCTCCGTAGCCATTTGTTTCCAGCAGCGAGTGCCCATTCTCAGATATATTGTTCATTGATCCAGTCATACTACACTGATCAGGAAAGCTGCCTCCATTCCTAATAAGCCAACCATTCCAGTGAGCTACAGGGTAGTTTCACCATGGTATTTGAGTTGGTGCATGCCATTCCTGCGGGCAAGTTTAAAAAATTTTGAAAAGCCTGTTCTTCAGTGGCTATAAGCAGCTTTTCTGTATTATACCCTAAGAATGGCATAAGCTGTCAGCTTACAGGAGGAGAAAGTCAAATTACTCTGATACATTTATATCATGAAGTGTTCTGTAGAGTTATGTGATAATTTCAAGCAGGTTTATTTTTTTACTTCGGCTTGGCCTTAAATTCCCTAAAGAATGTGAGTGTTCTGTGACTCAGTTTGCTCGTCGTCCGTCACCAGCAATCACATTGCATTATATCCTGACATATTCTTTACATTATGCAAGTAATTTTAAATCACTGTATGAAAATCTAATCAAAATCTTCTCTAAATCCAAAGCTTCTTTCGTTTGGGCTTCAGGGACTACCCCTTTTCATGTTCCTCAATTCTAAATTTGCTCATTAAGATTCAGCAAGAAGTGTACAGGCCTGACTTTGATTCCCTCTTCTTCCTAAGAAGCCTTCACATCACAGCAAACGTCTGAGGTTAGAGTCTAAAATATTCAGCTACCCAAGAGCTTTTCTCCTGGAGAAGAGCTCTGCCTAAGAAGTAGCCTTAAAGTTGCAGGCCCCTTCAGAAAAGAACAGAGTAGCACTTACCCAGTTTCACCAGTGCTTATTTAAGATGTTAATCCACTTATCAAAGTTCTTGTGCTTCTAAGGTAAACTGAGGAGAAATACTACTTTTTTTCTGATACATCCAGTTCTGCACGAGTTCTTGACCAACAAAACTGAAAGCTTTTGTGATGGATCAAATAAGTACATGTTGGTCTGTCGTATCAAAAGAGATAAAACTATTTTGGCTAAAATGAGCCTTTGGATGATTTTTCTAATTTGTCTTTTTTTTTGTTGTTATTTTGAACCCACAGTGCTCTGTGATGGGCTTGGTGACAACGGTGGGCTGCACTGAAGATTTTGTGGGCCCAGAGGAGTGGGGAGCTCGAGGTGCTTGGTGAGCATATCTAGTCCTGCTGAGAGCTCAGTTAAAGCAACAGCATCAGCACAGAGGTTGACTTCTGCAAAAGGTGGGCCTGGGAGGGACCTGCCAGAGGGATCCAGCCAGCAGTTAGTAGCGAGTAGGAGGTGTCTGTTCTCTTACAACAAATGAATTATTTATTGGGTGATTTTTTTTTATGGCTGATAAACAATTTCTGAAAAGGACTGGGACAGGATCAGCAGATCTTTTGGGTCTCCTTGAAGTTTAGCAGTGCATGAGTGGCTTTAGCTATTTCCTGCTACAGCTAAATCTCATGTGTTCACTGGCTGGTGGCTGTGTCTCTGTGGGCTTGAGGCAGCTGCTCTGCCAGATCAGGATGTATTGAATCAGCTGCGTGTGGTGCTTGGGCAAGAGGTACTGCCCACCCTTAGTGGTTGATTCAGTGTGATGGGGTGTGGTTAATACTGCAAGGAGCTGTTCTGTGTGCAAAGGTGTGCCCTCTGTCTGCAGCTGCACTGACAGCTGCTCACCTGCAGGAAAGCCTCAGCACACTGAGTGTTGTGTGTTAGAACTTGAGTAACTTCAGTGTCTGACACTGATCTTGTGTTACGGGGCAAGAGCATAAACAAAATGAGTTGCTCTCCTGTTTTTGGATCCATATCATATTCCTGTTTGGAATAAGTGGTTTCACGGACAGTTACTGCCAAGGACTCCACTGTAGATTTGTAAAGCAGCTAACAAGAAATACCCCGTTGTCTGCTCTGTTTTGTAATGTGTTTTTAGGAGACTGCTGCAACATCTTACCATAAATTTTGGCTGATAGTTGGGTAGAGGCTGTCAATATTGTGTGCAGACTGCACAGGGCGGCTTAGCAAGTTTTCATCTTGGGAAATTCAGTCACTTTCTATCTTAGACTTAGTATTTATTCAGCCAGAGTCTTTGAAGCAGTCACTTTTATTCCTTGCTGCTGAGTGCACTACCACAGTGGTTTCCTGCATGGTGAGTAGGGTTCCTGTCTGCAATTCAAGGGAACTGGCATTACAAATGATCTCTTAAATGAAAACCTCATGTTGGATTTCCTGCTTCTGAAGTGTTGTGATTTAGCATTCAAGTATTGTATGTCTCCAGTCACCTCGGAAAATCCAGTGTCATCTCTGCAGGTTGGTTGGACCGATCCCTGCCTGTGTTATTTGATAGCAGTTTGAAAAAATACTTGCAGGAAAATTCTTACCTAATGCTGACCATGGACTGCACCTGACTGAGGAAAATCTCTCTGAGAGGCCAATTTTCTCTCTCCTGTTGGACACTTTTGACATCATATTCAGGCAGCATTTCTCTTACCTCTGTTTATAAATGCTAGACATAACATCAGTGTCTCTTCTTCTCTAGAAGAGCTTCCCCCTCGAGTGGATCTTTGCCAAAGACTAGCTATAAATCAACTGCTGTACTCTCAAAACAATTTAAACAAGACTTGTAAGAATTGAAGTACCACATTTAGAGAATGACTCTTTAATTATATTCTTTTGAGACTGCTTTCTTATTCTGCTGTGTCATGAAAGATTAATTTTCTCTTGGCATTAGAAATATCCTTAGATGAGGTTTTTTCTGTTCTTCAAGACAGTATGTGCTTTTTTTTCCTGTAATCAAATATTAAATTATGCAGAAAACAGGACATCTGAAGTATCTGAGGCATCAAAGATAGAAGAGAATAGAGTGTGTGAGAAGTTGGAAGAGAATTCAGTGAGTTACAGTGCGAATGACCTAAATTTAATCTTAAAATGCTGCCATTAAGTGGGGATCAAAATAAGCTTTTGCAACATAGGTCATAGAGGTTCTGCTGTGTTCAGGTTGTGACATCCCCCCAGGATGGACATCCCCTGGATGGACAAGGCTGCCAGTGGCATCTGTTCCTGGGCTGTGCTGAGGACCAGTTGTGCTGCAGGAGGAGCTGCCAAAGGTACAGTGATTGAGGGCTAGAAAGCGGCAGGAGCTGCAGAAGGCAGTTCAGCTGTTGGTTGGGTTTTTCTCCCCTTGTTTTTAGTCTGGTCCCAGTAGGATTTAAGTCCAGTTAGGCCAACAAGGTAATGGTATGTGGTGGCTGACGGCTGTAAGATCACATTTAGCAAGATGTCAGCGGGGTGGTGTGTTCCAAATAGTGTTCACACAGGATGCAGATTTATCTGTGTGGTGACACTGAGGGATGGGAGCTACAATAAATAAGCCAATACATTGTGGATTTTTTAAAAATCACCTTATCAAAATGTTCTTAAAAATGAGCAATTGTCTCCCATTTTATCATGTCTTGCTCACAATAAACTAGTAGCACGGGAAGGTGCAGATGACAATAGTTTTTTCAATCTGTAGGACCCGTTCAGTAGCAGCTATTTTTGCATGTGCTGGCACAGGGATCACTGAAGCACTTTTCAGTGCATCCAGCTCTATTAAGTCTTCCTCTGGATTTTCAGCAGAGTAATGAAGATCTTCAGCTAAGCAAAGCCAAAGCTAGGAAGCTTTTTCCCTGTGTAATCTGTAAAGTTGAGCCAAGAGTATATTTCTGGCATAACTCAGTTCTGTGCTATGCAGATTTTCATTCTCTCTGCAGTATCAAAAAACTTTCTAGTGACATGCTAAGGGGACTATGTTCTGTTTACATTTTTCCATATTCATTCTTTTGCTTTCTCCCCTTCTCCAGTCACCCACTCCAAATATGTATATTGGATTCGAGTGCCTGGTTTTGAATCGCTTAGTGATTTTCAATCATTTTCTGCAAACACACTGTGCTGTGTATGTATTAAAGTGGGAAACATCAAAAATACGTGCTTTGTATGTGCTGTGGAAGGTAGCCAGGGCTTTGGTCATCCTTAGATCATTACCTGGTATCAAGCTAAGGAAAACATTTTCCTTCAGAGGCAGACTGCAGACCAAAATTTTCAGTGGTGCCAAGAGAATCACTGAGGCAGGAAGGGACCTCTCATGATCATCTAGTCCAGTCCCCCTGCTCCAGTATTCGTTGCTTCATCACCTTCCCAGGCACTGATTGAGTCTGACAAGACTGTGGTTTCCTTGCCCTTCTTAAAAGTTGATACTATGCCAGAGGATTGGTTAAAATGTGAACTAGAGCTTTGAAAAGTGAGATTTACGTATTTCCAGTCTTCAGGAACCTCTTCTGGTTGACACGGCCTTTTAAAGATAAACGTTTTTCATGCTGAAGGCTTTGTGCATGGGTATTTTATAGTGTTGCAGCAGGTACTCCTGAGTGCCTGGCTTGGCAAAAGTGTTACTCAGCCTTTACAGTCATTCACAGAAACAGCACTGATTCCCTTAGTAGTGGTAAAAATGCAGCTGCATTTGTGCATGTTTCTGGCACCCAAATTTTCCTCTGCTGCCTCTTTCTCTGGCTCATCCACATAACCAACAACTGCCCTCGCAGCTCTCGCTGCCTGAGAACTGCAGTGGAAATTCTCTGTTCCCCCCTTGTCCGTACCCAGAGGTGCTTCAAAGCTGTTAATCTTGCAGCAGCAAAATGAGCAGATGTAAAACCTTTTCCTTACTGGTAATGAAGGATGAAGCTGGACACTTATTTGTCTCTAAGCACTGAGGAAGAATAAATGAAAATACATTGCATGAGGTAGGAAGAGGGAAAAATGGCAGGCCCTTTTTGGGGGAAAGTTGGGAGAAATTTTATTTCTTCAGCAGGATCAGGGTAGAGGATTTCATTTACATGAAGAAGAATTTTTGGCTTTTTTGGAAATTGTGCATGAAGCAGGCTTGTCATGCCTGGGGCAGAGATCACAGGTGATGGACAGTAGATTGTATTTTGGATAAATACTATCAAATCAAATAGATCATGAATTTTGCCTTCTGAGGTGGATGAGATTGTAACTGTTGCAAGGATACAAGTAGTACAAAATTACTTTAACAGCGGGACTTGGTGGTTGTCCATAGGATTCACATCTGAAGAGGGTTATGACTTCCATTTATCATTCTAGGAAACAGTGAGAAACATTTTAATTAGTAATGTTTACTTTCAAAACAGTATTAAAACAAACTTATAAGGGCATTTAAAGGCATTGTGCTTCACGCTGCTTCTGTGAAATATGGGTGTGTTGGTAGTTGTTTTTAATTGCTCCTTCCCATATGCTGCATTGCAGTGTTACACTAGAAAGGTTCATGCTGCTGGGTCTGAAGAATGAAAGTCGTGTTGCACAATAAGATTTGATAAAGAAATTACCAGGATTTCTTACAGAGTTTTTTCTAGATATTGAATCCTTATTCTCTCCCCGTGTGCCTCACGTTGTTTTGTGACTGCAACCAGCCTTTATGCTGTATTGAATCAAACCATGTTACTGTTCATTCAGTTAATATTTTACAATTCATAAAGTGGCAGGTGATGAGATGACTTGTATATTTTCTGTATATTTGCTATTTCCTTTTCTGTCCATTGTGATGGTGGCTCTATTATCTCAAGAGTATTCATAGTAACTGTTGCCAGGACATGATCATGTACGAGAAATAACCTAAAAGGAGTTTGAAATATAGAACACTTAAGTCTAACACTTCTGAATATTTCCAGTAGCTGAAGCATGAAAATTAGAAAAGCAGAGTCCCAAAAGATACTTAAGGAAACAGCATGGTGAAAAGGGATTCTGTGATTATAATGAGGTGGGTTCCACCTAAGCTGGTATGGAATTAATGAGATAAGTTAGAGATGTTTTCAACCAAAATCTAACTGGGAAAATTGTTGGTGTTTACCCAGAAAACTCCAAGGGTAAAGCTGCAAAATCCCTGTAAAGCAAAAAGACAGATTTTGGTATATTTCAGGTAGGGAACAGTAAAATAAAACAAAAACACAAACACAAACAAAACAAAACCAAAAAACAACCAAACAAAAAACCCTAAAACGTGTTATTTGGTAACATAAGATTTAGAGTAAGATGTAATGTGTTTGTAGAAGTGCTGTTTGGAAGGGATTTCTGGGGATCATCTCATTCAGGCTCGAGGCTTTGCTGGGAAGAAGGTATCACTAAGACACCATGGTTCCAACATTAAAATTACACAGAAATATCAGAGAAAGCCTTGTGAGTGGAAGGCAGGCATTGTGCATTTGGGGAAAATGAGAACCAGATGAGGTAAATAAATGAATACTGTCAGAATGCAATAGGGAATCAGTAATGACCTGAATTATTGTGCCTGCATATGAAGCATAATAACTGCAGGGTTATACTGTGAGCCAGCTGACCAGTGTGGTCGCACAGAGTGCAGGGAGTCAGGGACAGTGCCAGACTTCAGCTGTGCCTGTGTAAGTCACAAGGAGGCATCATGAGAAAACCCCATTTTCAGGGCTGCAAAAGACAACCCCTCAAAGCAGTTCACCGGGGAGCACAAAAGGAGAAGCAGCCCTTGATTTTTGCCCTGGGAACTGCACAGAACATGAATGCCACAATTCAAAGGCACTTAGTAGGGAGTCCTTAATGTGATCAAATTCAGCGGCCTTGTAGGATGAAAGTAATGTCAAAGTAATCTGTTCCAAAAAAAACAATGAAAAAGAACTATATAAAAATGAAAGGACAAACCAAAAGCAGTAAGGTGTTTACAAGTCATATGAAAAATGCTACATTAACATAAGTGGATTTTTGGAAAAGCATCACCCCTTGACAAAGCAAGGCTTGATAGACAGCAAAGTAAATAGACTGTTTAGACATAAACAGACCTCCAAACAATGCACATTGTGTCTAGAGAAGGAAAGCAGAAAAGAACATTGCATTCTGGCAATTAATGTCAAGCTGCAATGATGTAGGCCAAGAGAGTCAAAGAGATGCAATATCCTAAAACTGGCAAAGCTTACAACAAAAACCCCATCAACTATCTCTATGTGAGACCACCTGTAGGAAATGGAAGCAAAAAAAGGTTTCAACAAAGAGAGACCCCAGCAGGTAAAACAGATCAGTTCTTTGGCTTAAGTATTGAATACTATTTATTATGAAAGTGGTAAGGGAAAGCCTGGAGTGGAGCCTTTTTTAACACAGAAACTTCTGAAATTACACTGTTTTTAGAGAACATAGGAAAAAAATCAATAGAATCAAACTACACACGCCAGCAGGTATTCGCCTAAAATTGGTGGATCTCAAAAGGGATATTGCTGTATGAGTAACTGTGATGTGTAAATTGCCTTTAAATTAAGTCCTAAAATTAGAAAAATGAGGAGTAGTAAAAGTGACACTCATGTTCGCTGCAAGGCTCCATGATTAATCTGTAGAAACACAGACCAGTAATTCTCACTTCTTTACTGGATAAATCAATAGAAGTTCTACTTAAAAAAAAAAAAAATAATAAAAGACACATAGATTTATCTATTTTATATCTTACACTGGGAAAAAGTGAACATGGATTATGGAGGAGGGTATGCCTCCCATTCATGTGAGTTTCTAGAAGGACTTGATGAAGGTGTCAATAACTGATTCAGATGGTTTAGTGATTTTACACTGAAGCTTTTTTGCTATTCTGGATTCCATCTGGGTGAACTGTGTAAAGTGAGAGCTATGAAAGCAGGACCTCAGTATGGTGATAGGTAAAATCACTGCAGTCATTTTAATTACACTCAAGCATTCATCCTTCCTTTCAATATACCGTTTAAGCCTAATTTAACTATAAAAAGGAACAGAAAAAAATGGTACTATCTTACTCAACATATGTTCTGATTGTTTGTTCAGAAGTGAAAGGGTGGTGCGTAACCAGTCATGGCACCTCCTCTTAATGTCGTGCTAATCTGTTTATGAGATTGCCTCTTTGTGTCTGCAATACCCTTACACCTCAGGCTGCCAGAGAGTGGAAATAACGCTGCTTTGCAAACTAAATCAGTTTCACTTCAATATCTTAGAGACCACCTTTGAGAAGAAAAAAACAAAACAAAAAAACACAAAAGAAGAGAGTAAAAAAGTCCTGGTGACACATCCTTCATATATGTTTTTATTTGCACATAAATCCACTTTTCATTTAGTCACTTTTTAGCTTCCTAAGTAAAGCAGAAGTGGGCAGGTAAACAAATCTTAGTACAGGCATCATTGTTGCTTCCAGAGTTTTATTTTTATTTTATAGTTCTCAATGCTCAGTAAAATTCAGATTGAAGCCAAATGTCCAGACAATCCTCCCTGAATTGATACTTCCAACTTCTGCAATTTTGGCTACTAGCACTAAGGAGTATACAACATGCTCTTTTTAGAGCAAAGGGTTTGTTCCAAAGTGGACTTGTTTTCTCCAGCTTATCCTGTCATTAGCTGTCCCTCCTCTGTTACCTGCTGGCCAGTGCCACAGTGCACCACATCAGGAGTTCTTATCAGCACGTGCCGTGTGTCCTCATCTGCACGATACTCAAAAAAAAATCACTGGATTATTGACAGATAGTTGAAAGTCTCATTGCCCTCAGTAAACTTCAGTTTAAATTCCCACAATCTGGGCTAGCTAATATACTCTTTCTGACCATTCAACTCTTCAGTTTCTCCATAGGGAGATGAATCCGCAAAGACTGGTAAGAAGATTTTCCTAATGAAGTTAATTATGCACTTCAGAAGTATCTTTGTAGGTGTAGGAAAACAACACTGGTGATCTGCTGGCTGCCTTTTGTTGTCTTGTCTGTTCTGAAATTGTATCAGCTCTTGCTCAGCTGCCTTCCCTTGTTCTGTGGTGAGTTATGCACAGCATCTCTTAGGATTAATTATGGCTGTTCCTAGTTTGTTACTCTCATGTCTGATGTTCCAGAATAGTCATAGAGTGCATGACCTGATTTCTTAAGATGTTACAATAATACATTGGGACTGCTGTGAATACCCCACAAGAGATGTATATCCGGAATTCATAAATGCAGTGGTTTTAACACATGTAAAAATTATGGCATCAAAACTATGTTGTGATCCTGGAACAATGAAAACTATTTTTAAAATTTAAGTCTTCTAATCTGGTGGTCTTAGTGCAATATATGTATGGTTTCATGTTTTACCTGGGCTTCTATTACAATTCACCTGCCACATCTCTTTAAATATTCATTGTGGCCATCTGCCTGAACCGTGCTGACTGAACTAGATACCACAGCATCACATGATATGCATCCCAACCTCTTCTCCTTCTTCCCTTTCACCCTCTGGCATTTCAGGCACTCAGCAGCATCTGCCCACCTGGAGTTTTACTTTGACCTTCTTGGGGACTTTTCTTGGTAATGGCTTTGATTCATCATGTAAAAGTGTTAGCTTTAAAGTTCATGGCCCGTGGGCCACAGCCAATAGCTGGTTTAGGGCTGTGCTTCCACCCATTTGTATAAATAGAGCCTAATTTGATTTCCTCACCAATCTTAAACCCTGGCCTTGTGCTTTAATTCGGTTTCCTCTAGGAGGTGATACAATTAGAGGGATTAGGTTTGTACTTTCTCCATTTCAAAAGGAGGTGTATTTCACTTTTACCTAATGACACTTGTTCACTAAGGAAAATGTATGCCTTGAAACTCACATTAAAAACGAATTAAAAGTAACAGCTGCAGAGACACTTCAGTGCAAATCTGGTCATCGTGTTTGCATAGGTTGGGGAGTACCAAAGCCTGTGTTATAATTAAAGTTCGTTTGTGTTGCACAGAGCCAAAGCACATGGATAAGTGCATCCTCCACCTATGAGATCCTAAACGAAAGCTAATTCAAGACAGAAGTTTTCATTTAATTTGGTACCAGCTGGACAGGCTCTGAAGCCCCAGAACTTCAAAGAAGATTGTAGTTCTCTATAACTGTAAGTAAAAATCTATGAAAAATGTAAGCAGTTCCACCTAGTCCTCTACCAGGAACTGTTTCTTGATCATGTCAGATTACAGGAGAGACCAATGTTAATTGGACATTGATTCGTTTTTGGGAACTAGGCAGTAGGTTTGACACTGTTAACACTCATTTATGTGCTCCTTTAATTTTCACTCCCCATGACTGAAAGCTTTTGTGAAAGTTATCTTTTTAATATCTTCTAAAAAATTTTTCATACTGTACCAAAACTAAATGTATTATATGCTAGTTATAAACATATAAAAATGATAACTGATATAGAGACCAGATCCTGTTCAGTTGCATCATATGCTTCAATAAGAGCATAGGCCATTTCTCCCTCTCTCTTGCTGAGTGCTGTTCCCTTTCTCAAAACTCTACACAGGGGAGTTTTTCAAAGTAATGAATGTTGCAAAAGATGATGTCACCACAGGGATCTTGTTGGTTCATGCTGTTAAATGATCCCATCTTACTGCCCTTCTGACACCTGCCAGCTAATTTTAGAGCCCTGGAATTGGCAGCACTTTTGGATCAAGGTTTTGAGTTAGTTCTCAAAGCATGTGGATATGTGTCATGTAAATTTGACATGTTAAGCAATATTTTGATGAGTCATATATTATAAAGCATGACTTTAAATATCTTTTCACATCTACACTACACCAATCTGGTTCGGTCTACTTCTGCTCATCTTTATCGTGTCCCATTGCTCCCTGCAAACTCCTCTATCCCCATATGTTGGCCTCACCTTCCATTAGGCCCAGACACAAATTAAAAGCTCAGCAGCTCAGTCTTGCAAAGCCTGCACTGCATTGCAAAGTGGGGTCTAGAGGGACTGAGACAGTTTCCAAACTTCCCTGAGCTCTGAAGAGGGGGAAGGGGAGAAAAGACTCATTAACAACACAGCCCAGACTCCCTCACTTTGCCCAGCAAAGCAGTAGCAGGGTTTATGCTGTATATCCCACACGTACAGGACAAATTACAAAGCAGGTCACTATTGTCTCATTGCTAAGACTGGTGAGTTGCTGAGCTAAGAGGCCACCACTCCAGCAGGGCACTGGTTGAGCCTTGGCAGGCCAAGGACAGGACTCCATTCCTCCCTGTGAGAGGCCCTTCCCTTCCCAAACCTTCCCTTCCCAAGCCTTCCTTTCCCAAACCTTCCCTTCCCTAATGTTCCCAAGCCTTCTCTTCCCAAGCCTTCCCACACCTTCCCTTCCCAAACCTTCCCTAACCTTCCCTTGCCTTCCCTATATATTTTCATATCTTTTCAGATCACAGTTTTCCTGGTCAGATTTCCTCGATTTGCTGTCTGTCCCAGTCTCCACAAACTTGTCCTTACCTGCTGTTCTGTTTTCCACGCTTGCACATCTGTAGCCGATGTTCTTGCTCCCAGTGCCTCCCCACAGCTCAGGAGCCCACGTCGTGCAGGTGGACTTTATCTACACCAGCCTTTGGCTCACACGTGGCCACCAGCCGGGGCTGCGGATTGCAAACGGTCTCCTTGGACACGCTCCCTCCAGTTGCTATGGAATGCTGGAGGCAGGGATGTGTCTCTCGTGTGAACGTGGGCGTAGCGAGGCATCTTTGCGAAACCGGGACTCGGCACCTGGCGCCTTAAATCATGATTTTTCTTCTCTGGGTGGGAAGGTGAGGCTGTTACCGCCCACGTGTCTAGTGATAGTCTGGCATTTGGAGCGTCTCCTCTGCAAAGAGCCACACGGGGGTTGGCACTCGCTCAAAGCCTCGTCCCTCAAACGCCGGGATGGGAGTGCTGTAGGTCCCACCAGGCTGGAGGGCGCTCAGTCTGCAGGCTGTGCCAGCGGCTGCTCCTGGCCTTCCGGCTGCCCCAGCCGAGCTCACGAATGGCTCTGCAGCAGCCCACATCCCAACACAGCTCTCCGCATGGCGAGGGAGCCTCCCGGCATTAGGTGGACCTTGATTCCCCACAGCCCCAAGGAAATCCTGCAAAGAGAGCAAAAATGGGCAGTCAGGCTGGGATTTCTTGAGTTTTACGCTTTGGCCCTCTGAGTTTATTTGATGAGGAGTGGAGGGATTATCGGGGGGAAAACTCAATATGAATGGCCAATAGCTGTCACCATCACGAAGCAAATCGGGATCCCCACCCTGCCCGTGAATTCTTGAGACATGGTTAACATTTCATCCCAGTTTTATTTCCCATCCCTGCCCCATGTGTTAAACTGAAGGGGCAGAAGCTGTGTGACTGCCCGTGCGGTGGGTCTGTTCCCACAAGCACCTCAACCTGGGTCTCATGGCAGGTTCAGGCACCGACCTGGACTTTGTCCTGTGAGATGGAGCCCCAGACATCTCACCTCAGGTCTCCATGCTGCCAGCAAGATGGAGCAACACAAAGTCAACTTCACACCAAGTCTGAGGAAGTGCAATGAGAAAAAAAGACTTTCCAAGAAGACTCCTCTTCTTCCTTTCCAAAAATACTCTCATCTTTTAACCATGTTTTTGGATTTTAGAAGAGTTTTGGCAGATATTGGGTAACAGGAAGAAGGGGGTTTTTTTGGCAGACACAAAGAAAAAGATCAGTAGAAACTCATTTCACACTTGACATACAGAAGCAGTGAAGGTTTCAAAGACTTGTTCTCAGGTAGATAGCAGCTATACTGCAGTAATTAGCTCTGTGTGTGTCACTGCTCTGCCCCACACCTCCACAGCATTTGGCAGCAGTGCCTTTGAGATCCTCGTTAAGGTGTGTGTCAGCTGGCGCACACCAGCTCTGACACAGTGGCACTATTGACACCTGCAGTCACACTACTAAAGCTCTCAAATTTATTGCTCATCTTCTGTTCCACTAACCTTGATCAGAAATTCTTCCCTTGATGTTAGAGGGGACATGACTGGATCTTTCGCTTCAGAAGAAAAGAAGGATGGGATTTGAAAACACTGGTTTTGAACAATGCTGTACTGAGATGAAGAGAAATCAGCGCACGGTGGAAAATATTCCATCAGATTCTGCTCATGTATTTTATGCAAATCCTTGCCCCATTCAGTGAAAATCCTTATTCAAGTACACCAACAAGATGCCTGAGCCCTCAGTCTGCTGTCTGACCCCATTCCTCATTTTCCTTTTATTTTATTTTATTTTATCCCTCTGTTTCACAGGTGTTCAGGGAATACAGAGGAGTATATGAAGTCTGTGGCCTCTCTCTACACAGCAATGCATTCATTATTGATTATATAAGATGTATTCATCCAAAGGCATTGGCAGTTTTTAAAAATTTAATTGATAAGTCATGGTCATTAATTCATTGGTTATTAAGGTTTACTAAAGGCTTTCCTTCTGAAAGAACGTTTTTGAGACCCACAGTTAGGGGATATGGTTATTGTGTAGTTCACTCTCTCATCTTGCTGCCTGCCGTTCCTGAGATACGACAGGGAGATGAGTAGCAACGTGTGAACATTCGTCAGTACAGTTTTGAAGGGGGGAAAGGGAAGCAAGAAGGTGTTAAAAATTAGCTTTAATTTTTACCAAGGCTGCCTCTGATAAAAGCTGCAAGAAGCTGCAAAAAGATGCCACTAAAATAAGACTGGCATACCATTATTAGCTAGAGACAGGGGGGGTTTTTTCCCTACGGTGTGAGAAAAATCAGTCTCGCATACCAAGGACCAGGAAGCCTGCAACAGCTCGAGTTTGGTTCCTATAGTGACTGTTACAGCAACTGTTCGCATCCAAAGTGTCTTTTCCTCTAATGATGGAAAGAGTTCACAAAAATTTCCTACCAGAAACAGTTGCTGGATGAGTAGACTATTTGTTGTCATGCATACAGCCATAGTAAGGTGAAACAGATCAGAGGTGGAGGTCTGGATGTAAAGGCTATTCTGCCTCCAGTCCCTGCTGTTTGTTTGTAGCTCTTTTAAACGTGCAGATAGACCTTTCTGAGGAAAAGGGGGAAAAAACCAAACCAAACAAACAAAAACCCAAACCAAACCAAAAACCCAAACCAACACAGCTTTTCAGTTATGCTAGCCACAGCGAAATAACAATCTCTTAAGCCTGTGAGGCCATTTACAGGTAGGACTGTTCTGACTGCCCCCAGGGACTCTTTCCCATAGCACCTGCGCAAGATACCTTTGGGATGAATAAGACTATATCTGGAGCTACTCCAAATGAAAGGTTTTCTTCCTGCAAAGAGCAATGTATGCTCCTACCTTTCAGTGTGCTGCTCTTCCCAATTTTGGTGTGGGAAGTGCTGACATTCCCAAAGCCCTAATACAGAGCATAGTCATCAAATTCAGTTTGGGATTCCTTGGAACAATTTATAGATTATGGTAACGCAAGTAGGACAGATCTAGCTCAATTAAGAACATAATTTACTGAGAATGAAGAGTGGAGATACTTGAATGAAGATCCTTGATAATCAAAAGCTGTGGTTCTCATTGGAGAGTCCATATGTTTAAAAGCTGACTTTCAACTACTCGATTTAAAGGAGCAGAAGCTACAATTTGACAGTCTCCAGAGGAGATTGCCTTTTTGAAGTTTGGATTAATCCTTTGCTATGCTATAAAGGTTTTATTATGAGTGCCTCTCCCATGGCCAGAGGTCACATTAGGCCCTGCAGACCATGCTTTTTTAGGACATGCCTGGTGTGCCTAGGACTAGTAGCAACAGTTGGGCAGTGCTGCTCTTGCAGGACATCTTCTGCCTCCCTGGTTGCTCTGCGTGTAATGCCATTAACAGCCAATTCAGGAGCAAAGAGTAATGCATGGAATCAAACAGGTGCCATGCATGCCATGTCCCCTTCATGAGAGGGAAGCTCACTGCTGGTGACACATTCCCCTAAGAGAAGACAAGATTGTGCTGGAATGGCTTTAAAGAAAAGTTTAAAAAGAGAGAGACTGTCACAATGTTAATTTTCATTGTTATGCAAACAAAAATGTGTTTTTCTAGATGCTCACTGCAAATGCTAGAAATATTGTAAATATATTTGATGGGAAAGAGAACAGGAAGGGTATAGAAAATTGTGCGTGGAGAAATAAACACCTTAAGCAGAGACTTGCTTTTCTTTCAGCAAAGATCCAAAGGATGTCCTACAGAAAGTCTTTCCGCCCTTTTCACCTGCCACTTAAAAAGGCAGATATTTCTGGTTCTGGCCAGTGTCCTTCTGACTGAGAAGATGAAATGTGTCAAGCACATTTAGGTTCAGATTTTTCAAAAGCAATTTTCAGTGACCTTTTAATGCTGAACTCAGGTAGACCAAGGGAACCTGAATTTTGGCTAGGAGCGCTTGGAACTTTTTACATGGTGGGAGTTCTTCCTACTTGTTGTCAGCACGATTCTCCAAAATTCATCTTCTCTGCAGTTCATTGTGCTTTCAATTCCAAACCTGATCCATCAGGAGGAGGCCAACCAGAGCGCAGGTATCCTCTTCAGCATTCGTTCCTAATGCTGGAGTCAGTACTGCCTATCAAGACACTGTTGCCATCTCAATAATACAACACAAGACACTTTCTTTGTGCAGGTCCAGGTTGGCAATCATCCTCACAGAGGGATGGAGCTGTGGATCCCTGCAGCTCTGGCCATGCTGGAATTCATTCTTGCATCCCAAGAAAGCTAGTGCTTCTTAATACCCTATTCTTTTCTTCAAGTGTGTATTTTATTATTTTATTGACACACTAGCTGTGTAAAAAGTGGCAAAGCCTAGTATTAACAGAGTGATGCTTAATTACTTGCTGCTAACCCTAAAGGATTTTGGATCTCTTGTCATGTCTTCTTATCTACTTGCACTGCCTCAAACCTGAAAAGATCCACCCAAATGCAGCAGTAATTCCAGGAATTTTCTCTCTGGTGTTTTCACCCCCCACCCCAGCCCTGCTATCTGAAGCTCATTTCTCTAATTCCTGTTTTTCCAGGGAAGAGGACTTTCAGGATGGGGGGAACATTCTTCCCCCCCTGCAGAAATCCAGCACGGACATTTGTGTCCCATGGGTGCTGCCTGGGAGAGAGAATTTCCTACAGAAACCTCACTGGTGCTTTTTCTGGGAGCAGCAAGCTCTGCAGCCCTTCAGTAGTGATGCTTTCCCGTGTAAATCTCATTTTGTGGAGTTTCAGAGCCTGGGTCATCAGCCCAGGAATTTGCAGGTTGAAGTCAGTCGTGGATATACATCCAGGGTAACAAGCGAGGCTGGTGTCAAACACTGCCCACCTGTATGTAGCTCACAGGTTCAAATAATGAAGCTGAAATCAAAGGGCGCCTTGCAGATAAAACGCTTCCCAGTGGTGGAACTGGTGTCTTTTATGTCTGAAAGAGAGGTGTTAATCTGAAGTTATGGCAATGAAGGAAAATGTAAAAAAAAAAAAAAAAAGAAAGAAAGAAAAAACCCATGTATTTGTCTTTCATAATAAAAACTTTAATTAAAAAATAAGTGCCTAAGTATTAAAATATAGGACATGTTTTTTAATTTTGGATGTTTTTTATAATTCTCCTCTGGACTAGATTTTTACAGGGCTTAGAGCTACATTTATTTTATGAAAGCACTTTTCTTTTTATGTGTATTTTCCACTATGTCGTGTGAGGCAGACAGCTCTCCTCTCTGTGACTCACATCCAAAATTCAGCGAGACCTAAAGAAACTGCCCAGATAATTTAGACAATTACTGCCCATTATATGCTGACCTAAACTGCAAGTATAGTACCAAGCTGTCACTTGTAAAAGGAAATTTAAAATCCGGGTCCTGTACTCCTGAAACCATTCATCTTCTCACATTGCTTTCCCATGGTTGCTAATCTGTTTGTCCCAACTGGCACCGTATTTATGTCCATACATTCTGCCTCCCCAAATCCACATTCCAGTGCAATTCCAAGTCCTGGGCTGTCCTGCAGCTTCATTTCCCACTCCATTCTGCCACTGCACTGAATGTTAAATGGTGTGCTTATGATGGGGGCGTCTTTTATCTGCTGTGTCTGGAGTGTGAATTGTGAGTGTCCATATGCTGTGATTTGCAAGTCACTTATGACTCCACAGCGGTCAATATTTATATTTAAATTATCCTTGCAATGGAGATGGCTCCAAGACACCTGCCCATTTTTTCTGTCATCAGTCCTATAAAACTGACTCCTATGGACCGGTGCCTTCTAATTGTATTGCTTTACATGACTGAAGAGTGATCAGAATAGCAGAAATGTGTGATGAGAAATCACGCTGATGAAGAGTCAGAAATTACGCAAATTTCTTCTTTTTTTGATGAACGTTTCGGGTGAACAGGGATCATCACCTGGCAAAAGTGGTGACAGAGCAGTTGTACTAATACCTTCTCCCTTCCCTTCAGAGATTTTATGTTCAAAAATCACCACTCCCTTAGGAGCATTTTTCTATGATTGGGAGTATTCAAGAGTGAAACTAAAGTAAAATCTTACTATAAAATAACACCAAATAACAACAACAGAAATAAGGGGAAAATAAGCAGGGTAAATTGTAGTAAAGGATTAGTAATTTTTAAATAACACCTATCTCAGACTACAGTATGACCATAACACAGAGAAAAATTTGCTTTGAAACACATATTAATGGGTACATTTTCTCTGAAGGACTAGAATAAATGTTATATGCAACAGACAGAGAGTATGGAGAGATCAGCCTGATTGTTTGCCAATAATTGCTTTCCAAGATCCAGCTGATGGAGAGTAACACACACATTGATAAACCAGCCAATGAAAAAGCCTTGGCTGTTGTCCAAGATAAAATAATTTCCCTGGTTGCTATGATATATTTTGTTTGGTATTCTGCTTTTATTTTGTGTTTGGATATTTTTTGTTGGTTTGTATTTTTAAAATTGTGTTTATGTGAGAATTAAGTAACTACCTATGTTTAAACCTTTAAATAGGTCACAATTTCTTAATAAACATTGTTACTGCTGCAGTTGGGATGTTAAATCCACTTCTTAATAGTACAGGAAAATGTGTCGTGCAGGTCTGGGACTGGGCAGATGTCAGAAATACGCGGTCACTGGATTTTTACTCTCCATATCAGGGAATTCCATGCTTGACCAAACAGCAGAAATAAATGGCAGGAGTGAACCTGGCGGCATGATATCTAGGAAGGATGACTTCGGGGTGCTTGAATGTCAAGGGAGGACAGAAAGTTTTGTTGTGACTGCCCTCCAGCTCCGATTTAGAGCTGTAATTTCAGGAATAAGATCTGAAACCGGTCTGGAGCCAGTTTGCTGCTGTTGGCTCTTGCACCGAGGCAGGAGGGAGCGATGGGCGGCAGGAGGATGTCGGGGGCAGCCCAAATGGGAGTGCCCGGGTAGCACTTTGGGCAGCACGGGCACGGTGAGCGCAGCAAGGGATGCGTGGGATGCTGCGGGATGCGTGGGATGC
>VWZG01007393.1:2301581-2326025 GCA_013396735.1 Grallaria varia
GTCCCCGCCGCCAGCCATGGCCGACATGAAGACGGGCATCTTCGCCAAAAACGTCCAGAAACGCCTCAACCGCGCTCAGGAGAAGGTGCGCTCTGGGGAACGGGGGGCGGAGGGGATGCGGCACCGCCCCTGGCCGGGCTCTGCCAAGGGATGCGGGTCCCCGAAAGGATGCGGGCGCCGCTGCGGCTCCCCCTGTGGGGATGCCGAGTCTGCGGCGCGGCCGGGGCCGATCTGGTCCCATCCCGCGCTCTTATGTAAGCGGCCCCATTTCCCCGCCCGGCGGTGTCCCCGAGCTCCGCACAAGGCTCGCTCCCCGCCGGGACGCGGCGCTGCGGGCCCTGCCGGCGGCCACAGGCCCGGAGCAGCCGCGGGGATGTCGCGGTGGGGTGGCCGAGATGCCGCGGGGGTGGCCCCGCACCGCATCGCCCCGCGGTGGGGTGGCCGGGATGCCGCGGGGGTGACCGCAGACCGCATCGCCCCGCGGTGGGGTGGCCGGGATGCCACGGAGGTGGCCCCGCACCGCACCGGGGTGGGGTGGCCGGGATGCCGCGGAGGTGGCCCCGCACCGCATCGCCCCGCACCCCGGCAGCGCGGCTTCGCCTCGCCTCGCCGCCGGCCCTCCTAAGAGGATTGCCTTTCCTTTAATCCCCGCGGCGGTTCACCCGCGGCGATCCGCCCCGCCGTGCCGGCAGCCCGGCATGCGGGGGATGGCGCGGGAGGTCGGCGCTGGTTGGGGAGCCGCCGGCGGGGTGTGCGCGGGGCGGCCGCGATGCCGTGCGGGTGATGCCCGGGGGATGCTCAGGAAGCCGCTGCCGGGTCTGGTGTTGCCGGAGCCTTGGGAATGGAGAGGGGGCGAAGTCGTGGAAAATTTGCGGGAGTTCCTGACCCGGCCGCCGGTTGTTTTGTTCGTCTTCATTAATGAAAGCCGATCGGTGCCACGCGAGTCGCTCCTGTGTGGCTGTTGGGTGTCTCCAAAGAGGAGCGTAGATACAGGCATTAAACCCAGCAGAAAAGCACTTGTGTGTGGTTATATATAGCAGCTGTGTCCGCTGCTGGTACAGTTGGCAATAAAGCTGTTCCCAGGGTGAATTTTGGAGAGACACGGTTGTCAGCGAGCATTGCAAGTCATCTCTTTTGAGGGCTAATAAACCCCCTCTAGCATATATCCTGTGTTGTAATGCACCCTAGGTAATAGGGCTCTGGAGAATTAAAAGAGATTATTTTATGGGTATATTTTTTATACTTCACTGCCTATAAATCCCCACTTTTTTGCCACACGTTGAATTCTGTGGAGCTCTAGCGGCATGAAAATTGCAACAATTAATATGTAGAGAAGTCTTATACATAATCATGTTAATATTTAAGAATCTAATAGTTGAGGCTTTTGCAGGCTAGTGATTAATTTTCCCTTTCAAATGCTCCTGTCTAGCTCACCAGGTCATAAAGTACTAGACTTTCCAATACCAAAGTCATGATGCATTCCTATTCTTGCAGGTTCGGTCTACACCTGTTTTTGAGTAAAACCTGTAATCCATTCTTTCATAGTTTGGAGAGATCTGATGACTTATATCTGGGTTGGTAGTTGAAGCCTAAAAATGCCGTTCATTTCCTTGTGTCTTTGTGAGGGGTGTTGTGATGAACCACCTGGAAAAGCACCTGTGCAAATCTTAATAATCATGTGTACTGGTTCCAGCTGTGTCTGTGTGAATGTGGGAGGTCCTGCTCACAGAAATGGGCAGGCGCACCAAAGAGCATCCCTTAGTCTGAGTCCCTGAGGAACCACCAGCCCCAGGGTTGTGCCTTGAGTGCAAACTGGGAATGCTGGTGGGCTGCTCTACCTTCACATTGGTCATTGGCCCTGGTAACAAGGGGGAAACTAGTCTGGTTTGATCTGCGCGTGTTGCAGTCAGGCATCTGGCAATTTCGGCCTCATTACAGCACCCGTGGTGGTAACGTTTATTTGTTTTGAGTAGTTGATGACAAGTAAATTGTATCCAGGAGTTGAAAGTCTGATTCTGAATGGTATGAATAGGATGGCCTTGTGACAGCTGTGTAATATCACACTGGCTTAAAGAGATTTTTAAAATACATTCTGAGTTGTTTTACCTTGTTGTTCATAGTGGATTTGGGCACCTTCAGTTGACTTGATGTATCCTTATAGTTCAATGTTTTTATAAAGCATTTAAATGTTATTTTCTATTTGTTATTGATGCAATGTATGTTTTAAAAACACAGAGAAGCGCTAAAACATAATACTTTATTTATGGGAACTATTTTTCTAATGATGCCATCATTACCTCCAATTCCTTGCAGTCCAGGAGGAATTCTTGTTACATGGTGTAGGTAGTGCATGTGCCCATAGTGTGTCTTGTCACTGTTTATATGACAAAACTTAAATAACTGGAAAATATCTTGTATAGAGGAAATCTGTCTGTCTTGCATTAGGAGTGTTAAGTCTGAGTTGTGAGAAAGGGAGTGACCAATTATTATTTCCATACATCATCCACCTGATGATGCTTTTTGTGGTAGCACTTGCCCTGGAACCCTGATTTTGAATCAATGAGTGTCTGATCTATTAACATCTGCTGGTCTTCACTGCATTTCTTCAATGACTTGTCCTCCAAAATTCGAGAAATGTGAACATACTGAGATTGCAGCATCTGCTGGAAGCTGCCAACAGTCAGCAGAAGAATCTGAATTAAAGTTTTAAAAGCACCAGATCAATTTAGGAGCCATGAAAGTAAATGAAATGCTGGTGTGTTTAAAGGTCTGTTTAAAATGAGACCAGAAATCTCTTCTGGTGTTGGTAACCAAGGCTGGCCAAGTCAGTTCTGAGGACAAAATTACTTGGATGAAAAGGCTGAGTTTGTATCCCTAGGTTCCTCTGGGAATTTCAGTTTAAGCTGATAACCCTATATATAACACTAGTTATCTCCTTGTGGTCTCTTCTATAAAACAATAATTCAAATAGAATAGTTGAGCTGGAAGGGACCTACAATGATCTGGTCCCATCGCCTGACCATTGCAGGGCTGACCAAAAGTTAAAGCCTGGCTTTAAGGGCACTCTCCAAATGCCTCTTCAACACTGTCAGGACTGGAAGTGGAGCATCAACCACCTCTTCAGGAAGCCTGTTCTGGGTTTTGACCACCCTCTGAGTAAAGCAAAGTTTCCTTGTGTCATGTCTGAACTTCCCCTGGTGGATGCAGCTTTGAGCCATTCCCACATTTCCCTGGGTACCAGGGAGAAGAGCTCAGCACCTCCCTCTCAGTTTCTCCTCCTCAGGGAGCTGCAGGGAGCACTGAGGTCACCCCTCAGCCTCCTCCTCTCCAGGCCAGTCAGACCCAGTGCCCTCAGCTGCTCCTCAGAGCACGTCCCTGCCAGCCCCTTCCCTAGCTTTGGTGCCCTTCTCAGGACATGTTCAAGGACCTTCCCATCCTTTTTAAACGATGGGGCCCAGACCTGCACACGGTGCTCAGTCAGTAAATACAGCAGGACAACCTCCTCTCCTGGCCGGCTGGTGATGCTGGGTTTGATGCACCCCCAGCACATGGTTTGCCCCCTTGGCTGAGGGTCACACCCTGCTGACTCCTGTTGAGGCTCCTGCCAACCAGCACTCCCAGACCCTTTCCTGCAGGGCTGCTCTCCAGTCACCCCTCTTCTTGTTGTCAGTTAGGTCCCACTAGTCAAGAAAGTGCTGGTTCTTAAATTTTGTGGCAATCCACAGCTCCACAGCATTATTAGTATCAAGGTGATCTCCTCTGTGCTTGCTTGACAATTTTGTCTTTTCTCATTTATTCTTTCCTATTTCCTTTTGAGTTCTTGAATGTGCGTCCCTTCCTCTGCTCCTCTCTTTACTCTCTTCAGTTAGGCCCTCTCTTTAAAATAAAATAGTTTTTTTTTATAAACCTCCTGCTAATTGTTTGGCTTTGGGTCTGGACTTGCTTCCTTCACTGCATCTTGCCCCTCTTGAAGATCACCCTGGTGTTGTTGTAGACAGTGAGGGTGAGAGAGCAGAGAATGAGGACAGGAAAGGAGAACACACTGTGACTTTGACCTCAGTAGTCCATGTTTTTATGTGCTGGCTGGGAGGAAGAGTGAAGAAAACTGCCCAAGAGCTGTCACAGCAGGACATTTCCATGGGGATAAATGGCAGAGAAGGGCAGGATAAGTATGAGGTGGGGATAGCAGCATGTCTGTGCCCACCCTTCTGCAGCACAGCCATCCAGGCTGTGGGGGCCTCTCTTAGTGGCTGGCCAGGTAATAAAACAAGTGTAGGATTGCAGACAGTATACTGAGATTGGGAGAAAATAAAAATAAAGGGTGAAAGATGCCCTTTAATACTTTTTTTTTTTTTGCCTATGGGAAGAGGACCACAGCTCCCTGAACTTGCCTGAAAGATGTCAGGGGAATTTTTTTACCTGCCTAAAATATACACAGGGGGATGCACCCCCATGAAACCCTCTGCTCAGGCAGAAGTTGCTGTGTGCTGTGCCAGTCCTCTCACACTCACCCCGAGGACTGCAGAGTGTGGGGAGAAGGAGGAGCAGATGGCTCTGCTGCTTCAACATGGAGGGCATTTTCCCTAAGGAGCTGTCATTTGCTTTAGTTCACTGGGCTCTGCTGCAAACTCAGCTGCTTGGAGCCTCCAATCCAAAGTGTTTCAAGTGCTGAGTCACTCTTCCCAAAATGTTCTGCAGCATCAGCACCAGTGCTGTGCACCACTGAATTTTTTCCTTTTCTTGAATGCAAAATTATTTATTCCAGGTTTAATCAGTAGCTAGTTAGTCAGTAGTTGCCGGAGTCATCAACCAGTGGCCAGTTTGGAAAAGCCATGTTGTCATTCTGTCACCTTGAGTCTCTGCTAATTGGAGCTTATTAATCTCAAGCGGAGGGGGTGGTAAAACTTTGGCCTGTGTTAAAAGCGCATGTAATGCCTTTCTGCCAGTTTGTGCTATGAGAAAGCCCATGAAGGGAACAGCCTGTTGCTCTTGCTGGCTGCTCTACCTTTCTTGCTGTTGTTTCAATAATTACTCTTCATTATCCTGTAGGACGTTAGACCACTGAGACTGAAGAACTGGGGACTGATGTGGACAAGCACATAGTTGGTAGAATTCTGTTCAGATATTTACTCAGAAAGCTGGTTGGGACGATGGGAGAGGAGTTCAGCAGCTTTTCAGTGGGTGAAAGCACAGAAAAGTCAGGGGCTGCATCACCCTTCAGGGCTCTGGGCTCAGACTCCCAGTGCCCTGCACCTACTTCTTTGTTGTTTCTGTTGTTGTGCCTTCTATTTCTTGCCGCCTGCTTTCTGACGTAAAGCTGCTGCTTACTCCCAAATAAGATCTGCTTTGCTCTGCCTGTCTCTGCAGCAGATCAGTTTGTTGCTTCCTGGCAGTCTCAGCTTCCTCACTTTCCCCCAGCTTCTTTGTACCCACAATATTGCTGTCTCTGTGCTTTGCAGTGATAGAGGCCAGTCCTACAGCCCCTAAACTCTTTATCTATGATACAAAAGAGGAGAGGAAGGCCTCCCAAAGGCTTGGGCTGTCACCAAAACAACCATTTGATATAAACAATTTCTAGTGTCGATTAGTGAACGAACCCCTATTATTTTTTTTCAGAAACGTTTCACAAAATGCCATCTTTATATTGTGTGTGCATGTACCTGCACATGCTCGAAAGGAACTGACAGTCCTGCTTTTCCCAGGCTGTAAATTGAAAAACACTCCAGGAGTAGGTTGGTGTCTTATTTTTAATGAAGAAAAACTTGAGAAAATACAAGGTGCTGAAGAGCACAGATAATCTGACTTTCCCTTCTGTGCTGTGATCCTTGGTAAGCGTTTACTTGTGTCTTCACAGAAACATAGGGGGTTGGCAGTGTGTAGCAGAGGTGGGTGATGGTCTGCACAGTTCTTTCTGCCGCTGATTCATGCTTTGTGTCTCAGCAAAGCCCACTTGAATGGCCCACACGCACAAGGGTTAACACCCCTTAAGCATACAGAGAAGCAGCTTGATGAAATAAAGGCGATCCATTTTCTGGGGAGAATAATCAGTCTTGGAGATGAAAAATTACACTGATTTTTCTCATAAAATGCATCTATTTGGTTCAGATTCAGGAAGTTTTTTAAACATTTATTTGCATGCAGGGGAATAAATTAAAATGTGATACTCTTATTAAACCTGTCCTGATCTGTGTGGATTCTGTTGCATGTATTTAAACTAGGCTTCCTGTTGTTCATCTTGCCATTGTTACCTAAACCCTTGTTGGTTTATATGGGTGTTGCCTTTTCACAGCCACTCTGTGCAGTTTGGATGAACTTCTTAAATACATAGGAGACACTGATGTAATAGATCTGCTGTGAGCGTGAAATAGTTTTTTAAAAGTAAAGTTGCAGTAATTTTAAGTATAGGACAAATTTTAACACTGAGGACAGGCAGGGCTGGTTGCTGCCACTGCATCACGGTCCCTGCAGCTCCACGCCCAGGAAGGGATTCATTCTGTGTGGAGCAGCGAGTGGAAAACAACAACAGGATAAGGTGAATGTCCAGGTGAGAGGATGGCTGGCTGAGGACCAAAAGCAAGCTGTGCTCTTGGAGATGAGATGTGAATTTTGAAATATGGAATTTGGACTTAAAGAAATGTAGCAGTATAACAGTGTAGGGAAATTTCTTTGATTTTAAGGTAATGCAAGCCTTCGTCCCTATTCTCCAATAGTTTCTGGATGAATTGGTAAAGAAATCAATATATTCCTTCTGATATGACAGTCTCCCAAGCTGCCAAAATGGAATTTTATTGATAGCACATCTCTAAACATCGTTGTGTTTAATTCTCTGCCAAAATGTGCAGGCACAGTTAGTATCAGTACAGTTGTATCTTCCTTCCTGTTTGTTCAACTCCCCTCCTCCTTCCTTGTCCCTCTCTTCTCCTGGCATCCCTTCCTTGCTGTTACTCTTTCCCTTCCTCTCGTGCCTGTCTAACCAACCAAGTTGTTTCAGGTACACCCACCAAAGCCATTTAGAAAATTCTGACTTCTGTTCCTTGCGAGGTGAGCCCAGCTGCACACGGGACTGATGGTTCAAAAACCAGTCCTGAGCCTCCCAACGCTGTGGGCCATCAGAGAGCCCTGAATGTGCCATCAAAGAGCCCCGAGTGTTCATTTTGTTGTGTTTGTCTCCCGTTGTGCGTGAGAGGAGGGACAGACGGGACTGCTGGGACAGGGCTCTGCCCCCTTGGGGTCCACAGGACTGAGCGAGGTCCTCCCCACAGAGGGGAAAGCTGGGAATGAAGGGACAGCATCCCATGTAGGCACCGCTGAGCACCTGGAGAAATCCAACAGGCAGGGGAGGTGACCAGGAGAGCAAAGACAGCAGTGCCAGGAGTGGGAATGTGCAAGCTGAAGGAGCCTGTGGTGGGCTGTGGGTTTTATCGGGAGCTCCTGCTGAGTTCACGGACCTGGACAGGTCCCACTGAGTCCACAGGAACTTCCCCCAGCTGGCAGCCTTGGGGTTTGGTCCAGCAGTGCTGTCACTCCGGATTCAGTGAGGTCAAGGTGCTGTGTGTATCCCAGGGCTGTTCAACTTAGTCCTGCTCTCTGTTCTTGTACTAAAAAAAAAACCCCACTCCTATGATTTTGTGCTTCCAGGGTCTGAAAAGGCTGTTTCAGAGAAGGCAAAACCTCACTGATGTTTTGCAGAGCTGAAGAGGGTCTTATTCTTAACATCATGTTTTCCTGTAGCATCAATCCAAGAATATATTTGTTGCAAGCAAAGTGCCAGCATCTTTAATGCAAAGTTTCGTATTTAGGGTAAAAATAAACAGTAATTCAGAAGGTGGCTGAGAATCTAGATTGATCTGACAGCCAAGCTGAGAAGCAAATGAGGAAGAAATTTAGGCAACCCTTTGATGACAAACACACACATGCCATTTGGAGGGCATCTTAACTCCTAAGCAAGTCATCCCTCCAAGAGTCATGACGAGCAACGTGGGAGGACAGGGAGGAACAGGCTCTGTCAAATATGGTTCAAATATGGACTGAAAAACATTTTGGATCAAGAACATGTGTTTACAGACTGCAGGGTGAATACAAACTTGAGTACGGTGTGTTTTGATCGCGTTTCAACTCAGATTGTGCTGTTCAGCTCTGGTTTCTATGGTGAGGGCTGGTTTCTGTAGGCAGTATTCATCTGGAAAAGAAATAAAGAGACTGGACCCCATTAAAAAGGGTATTTTAAAGGAAACACTGTGCAGTGTTGAGGTTGCTAAGTCACCTCTCTGAGGGCTTTGTTTTTGTGAGCAATAAGTATTTTTTTACCCCCTCTAGTATCCAATTTCCAGTTTGTCTCAAAGCACTTGCACCAGTGTCTGTTTGCTAATGCCCATTGGTAGCCCATCCTACCACAGGCTTACCATGAATTATGCTGGTTAATGGTGGTGTTGGATTGCCCAGTAGCATTTGTTATCAGAAGTGTTGGTGGGATTGAGGGAGTCTATCAACCCAACTCTGACTTTTCTCTTCTCTGACTCAAAGAAGGGTATTTTTTACACTCTTAATACAGAAAGATTCCTTATGTGAAAGCAGTCACCAACCAAGTAAATTTTATTATGCATCTTAGAATTTTTTGCACATTTAATGGATCTAAAAAAAAAAAAGGCAGCGTGAAGTCAGTCTCCAATGCAAAGCATTCACTATTCGTCTTCCCTGCCTCTGAAGCACAGGATATTTTCAGTTCTTCTTCAGAGAAGGTGCTATCATTGCATGTTGAGCAAACCCCCCCCCCTTCTGGTGGATTGTGATCGATGTGTCTTTTTTTGTTAAGTCTCGTTAAAAAAAAAAGTGGAACCAGAAGAAGGGTGGGGGAAAGCTTTCTGAAAGTGTCACAAACTCATTTCCGCTCTAAGATGCGTATTCCAGCAGGCCATGTCTGCATCTAAACCAGCTTTAGCTGTACCAGTAGTGAGCAGGATGTTTCTGATCACACCAACATTGCTGTACTACTAAAGAGTGTTAAAAATAGGGTAAGTTTCATCTGAGGTTTTCAGCTCTAAGACTTCCACTGGGTTCCTCATTTAATTTCAAGCTGTTGGTAACTCAGTTCCTTGTTCATGGACATGCCTTTCTGCACTACTGGCACCTGTTCGATTGTGTTTTGGAGGATTTCCACCTTGTATCCCTCAGTTATCTAGAAGTTTTGACTCTGGGGAGATGCCAAGAGGTTTTAGGTTACTCGGGGAAAGAAAGCGTGCTTTGTTGTTTGCGTTCTCGTCATCATCATTTTGTTCTCATCTCTGTCCAGTGTCTCCCCTACCGAAATGGGAGCTCTCCAAGCCTTCCTTTGGTGTGGCATGAGATGAGGTCTCACCTGGAGGGTGTAAAGCCCCGTGCCTGAGCAGGGATGTATTTCTGTGGGATTGCATTTGTGTTCACCCGGCTCTGCATCCTAAATGCAGTCAGTCTGCTCCTTATGGCAATAGTAAAAGAAGTTGAGAGGGGTTTTTTTATTTCTACCTAATGCTTTTGAGCACAGAGACTTTGGGGCCAGATTAGTTTGTTGCACAGACAACAACTGAACAAACCAGAGATGTGCAAAAAGCCATACACTTGACACTGACACACGGTCAGTCTGGGCACCCATTGAAGTGAAGGAGAGGGATCATTACAATCACTGGGAAACTTAACTGGACTCTGCTCTGTGTGTGCTTTACCACATCCGCCCTGTCTGTCGTGAAAGGGATACACAGAGATTATCTCTGTAGATCTTCTTCAGGTTTACATAACACAAAGAGTAACTCATTTGCAATTCTACCAGATATACTCTTCTGAAACATATGAGATATTAATTGCAAATATTGACATTTTTGACATTTTTTCCTAATACAGCTATAAAACACTATGTCAGACATCAGTGTTGATTTTTGCCCAGATTTGAACCACCAGTCCTCTCTTTTCTTATTTTTTTAGAATGTGGAAAGATAGAAGCTACCAGTTTACCCTTTAATTTTAAATAGGTAGCTCCACTAAAACTTAAATTCTCACACGGAGGCACTGGCCTTGGTTAACCAGTTAACTTAGTCCTGTATCAGCACTAACTTGTGGTTATCATGCCCCAGCCTTAAGGCATTTATGGTGTAGTAAACAACGAGGAAGCTGGGCATNTCACAACAAAATGTAACTCCTGTCTAAAGTTTTACGAAAACATTACACATCCTCTACGATGACCTTTTCCTATTACTTAGGTACTAAGATGAAAAAAAAATTGTATTTCACATTTGTAGTCCTAAGTGGATTTTGTCATAACTCTATTCCAATATGAAGATAAGCACACTCATGTTTAATATCAATTGAACCCAAAGGGATGGCTGGATAACTGTCTGATGCTGTGAGAATTAAAGAACCCAGCCTTAAGGCATTTATGGTGTAGTAAACAACGAGGAAGCTGGGTATGATAACCACAAGTTAGTGCTGATACAGGACTAAGTTAACTGGTTAACCAAGGCCAGTGCCTCCGTGTGAGAATTTAAGTTTTAGTGGAGCTACCTATTTAAAATTAAAGGGTAAACTGGTAGCTTCTTACTATCTTTCCACATTCTGAAAAAATAAGAAAAGAGAGGACTGGTGGTTCAAATCTGGACAAAAATCAACACTGGTGTCTGACATAGTGTTTTATAGCTGTATTAGGAAAAAATGACAAAAATGTCAATATTTGCAATTAATATCTCATATGTTTCAGAAGAGTATATCTGGTAGAATTGCAAATGAGTTACTCTTTGTGTTATGTAAACCTGAGCTACCGTAAAGAGCATAATAATTTGAAAACAGTTTTGTTTTTTTTCCTCTGAACCTGTATGTGTGGACGTGTATTGTTGCTTGGTCCATAACATATGCAGTAGCTCAATTTACCAGAGACATGAGGAAATGCCTACTCCCATCTGGGATCTTGCTGATCCTTTGGTCTATGATGAGCACAGGAGTGACAGAGTTTTCCTTCCTCGCCCCCTCAAAAGAAAATGCCGAGGTTGATTTGTATTGGATAAATCAGGGGAAGGATCCTTTGTTGCCATGAGTGTCTCTGTGATTCATACCCACACCAAGAGGTATTTTACTCCATCAGTAATCTCATGGAAATACGTGGAGCTGTGCGGATTACTTTGCTCCCATGTACATACAGCAGGAAGAAATAAGGAAAAAGATAGTGTCAAGCAGCATTCCCCTAAAGCTCCCTTTGCCTTTTTTTACTGTTGTAAGTTGTGTTAATACAAAACACATTTTTTCACGTTTAACTTTTTTAGATTTTTTTTAAAGAATTCAGGTCAGTCATGCCTTAAGAAATGCCAGTTACATCCATCATAGTATTTAGGATTTATGCCTATTGCAAATTGTGATGAAGTCAGTATCAAATCACTGTAATAGCTGTCTTTTAAATGTCTGATTCTGCTCAGGCCGACTTTATTTGCAGCAGGTTGAGGCTCTACAGGTTTGATATAATCCAGTTCCCTGTATTACAGGATTTTACACTGCATGTGCTCTGCTCTGGCTCTGCATTGGACTGGATTCAAATTGTAGCTGGTTGCATGGCTTTCTGCAAATGACACCTGTACTTGGAGGTGCAGCAGTGTGTGTCCATATATTCTGAGGCAAGAGGAATTCTTCCTTTGAGGATGGCAGAATATATATCAGAATATATAAATGCTGAACATTTATAAGCTGAGGTTTCTCCTTGCTTTGAGAGTGTGGGTCTGGCTGCACCAGCAGCAAATCTATTCTGGGATCGTAAACTTCTTGATTGACCTTCCCTGGCCTGCACAAATCAATATGTCTCATTTGCTGACACTGAGTTCTGTGGCTAATTGTGACTCTCGCAGCAAATCCGAGTGAACCTGCACAGCTCCTGCATCCAGCTGGGGGCAAGAGCCTGACACTGAATTTTGCCTATGTCGTGCAAGGGTTCACTTGCTCGAGCCTTTTTCTCCTTCCCCTTGCAACAAACACCAGTGTACAATCACAGGGGTCTTAACAGGTCGGTCTGGAACTGTCTGTTTGAATCTCGGTAATTCTTCCTTGCCGGTTTGTACCAATCAGTTGGAATGCCCATGCAGTTTGATTGTTCCCTTTTCTTTGTCTGCACAAAAGGTAGTACTTCTTCCCTCCTTTGGTGTTTTTTTGTTGTGTTTTTTTTTTTCCTCCTAGAATAAATTCAAATTGTTTCGGTTTATTTGTTCAATTAAAAGCAATAAAAAAACCCACATAACCTCCCAGGACTGTCACAAGAATCAGAAAAGGACAATGTGGCAGACTGATTTCTTCATGTTTTTTTCAAAAAAGGGTAAGGTTGGAATTTTTTATCTCGCAAAATAAAAGACCTAACATCTGTGTATTAAAAATGAGAGCAAATGGCTTCCCCTCCTTTCGCTTTGAGTGTTTCTCAGTGCATGCCTTAATCCCATACCCAGCCTGTACAGTCCCTGAAATAGTGTCACCTGGAATAGTCACACCGGGCGGTGCTGCTGCTGTTGATGCCCCTGCAGCCTCTTACAGAAAAGCCTTCTCAGGCAGGTGCCAATCCCAGGAAGGACCCCAGGCAGCAAAAGTTCTTATATCTCTGGTTTCTGGTCCTCAGCGTAGCCTTAGTAAGATGTGTTTTGCTTCAGCTTGGGAATAATAAATCCAAATGCTAACCTTAACCCTAACCCAAACTGAACAAAAATTAATCTGTGCTCACATCTCATTAGTTTAAAGGTAAGCACAGACCAAAGGGTTTGTCCGAGCCAAGACTTTGTGGCTCACAGTGCTTGTGTCCTCAAGAGGATCTCTGTTCCTGGGCAAACTTATAGAGCACCTGTGCTTCCCCCTGCACCATTCCCCTTTGACAGATAGTGTAACTTCACATTTAATAGACCTTGATAGATTTTTAACTATGTATATGTTTATATTTTAATATATTTAATATATTAAAATACATAATTAAAATTGTATGTTATATATTTAAAAATATCTCGTATATAAATATATATTTAATACATGCTTTTGCAGCATATTTTGCTCTCAATCCTACGTTCCTTTTCTTTTGGTTTATTTTGTTTTCCTGACCAAATAGATGCTCTGAAGCACATGATAGACCCCCATATGTTCTTTATCTGATATTCTTTTACCAACTGACTTTGCAGGCAGCATGTACTTCGCAGTTTCTGGTTTTTTGTGTCTAATACGCAGTTAACAAATGGCAAAGTGAAGACCAAGTGTAATTCCACTGGTAAACTCCCTTCCGCTGTGGGATAGGTCTGCATTTAAGTAGTTTGTGGCATCCTTTCACCTTTAGGATGTTTACAAATAAGTCTTCTCTGAAAGTGTTCCAAATATTTAGGACTAGTGGAGTATTTTGAAACATGAAGTGCATGCAATATGTTTTTGTCCCTTTAACCAAAGCATAAAACAGAACATAGTATATCACTTCTTTTTCCTGGCTGGGTCATGTTTATCTTCTGGTTTTTTCTCCACCCTCAAAGGACATGGGGATGGGAGAGAGTGGGCACAAGACCCTTAAGGCCAGGGCAGCTCAGGAGACCATGTTTGAACCTTCCTTTCTCTCCTCTGTTTAGTGATGCCATCAACCCTTCTCTGAAGTTTCCTATGAAAAGCTCAGGTTGAATCCAGTGACAGTCAAAAAAACCCCTCTAATGTCGTGTGCTTGCATCCATTTCTCTTTAGGGGCAGAGCAAAAGAGGCGACAGAAATGTGTTAAATTCTGCCCTTACGGTGCAGGGATGGGAGGGAATCTTTAGATCTCACCAACTTGAAAAAGACTTTCATCTTTGTTACTTTTTTTTTTTAATCCTCCTAGCTCTGAGCCCTGTTTTTGTAGCGTTCTGTAGGTCATCTTTTGGGACATGCAAAACTTCTTTAATTGCGTTTTCAAATCACAGCACAGCAACAAAGTAATTTGAATATTCTAAAAGTAATTCCTCTGGTATAAATTGTGAGGAAGACAAACAAAACTATTATGGGTGGTAGAAATTTTTCCATTGAAACTCTTTGCTGAGATGAGAACAAACTGAAGTTTCTACTGCAAAGTTCCCTTTAGTGCATAAAACATTGAGAATAATTTGTTTGTCAATTGCTTTCATCCTGTCCTGAAATTATTTTCATTATACTTTTAATTCACACCAAAATGAACAAAACTAATTTTTCTTACTGATCAGTGAGCCTCTTATTTAAAAAGTCTGAGTCTCCAGCAAAAATTCTGGGCATTTCATTTTTGTAACTCTCCTTAAGCATTTCTACCAGAAGTTAATTTTCCATTTAATTTCTGCACGTTAAATGAAATGTTTCAGCAGTCTAGTTGACATAAACCAGAATAGCATCAATTTTTGAAGCTAACAAAAGTGTTATTTTTTTCCCTTTTTAAGTCAGAAAGTTTTGGAGAAAAGCTGCTGATTTTGTTTTTTTTTCCCAAAAAAGACATTTTTAGAAAGCTGCTGAATTTTTCCAAGAAGACATTTTTAGATAAGTAGTAGAAGCTCAACAAATGACTGCTTCAGATATAAGTAGCTCTCCCTTCTTCGCTGTCTTCTGAGATATTGTGAAGCAAGGCCTGCCATTCTGCCCCCATTGATTTGTCTTGCATTTGTAAAAGCAACTTCTATGTTTCTTTTGCAATATACCCAGCTCCTCAGCCTTCACTGCCGTCTGACACTTCCAAAGAAACTTTGGAATCCAGCTGCAACCTCAGGGAAGTTCATAAAAAAGTGTAGGTACAATAAGGGAGTTTCAAGCAGAAAAAAAAACCCCTAAAAATTAACCAAACGTTGAATTTCAACATTATGAATCAAACAAATAATGTATACTGGCAGAGAGATTAGATAGGGAATCTTGGGCAAATACACATGCACTTTGGCCATGAATACTCAGCAGATGACTTTAAATTGCTTCAATTTATGAGTTTTAGGGGCACAGTGTCTTTGAAATCCCCCTGTGTACAGAGGCACTGAAAACATCTCAAAACAACTGACCAAGAAATTGGCTTTGTTGGGATCATAATCCAAAGTAATCTTGCAAACAGAACAAACAAGGTGAAATTCAGTGAAAATGAACCAAAGCTGACAATGCAAGGCCAGTCCAAGGAGGAACTCTACTTTTTCATGGCCAAGAGCTAGTGGAGATATGTTTATGGAAATGTAGGAGATAAATTACTCGAGCCAGAGATCCTGACATCTCAGCTGTTGGGCTTTGTATAGCTTTTGGCAACAATTCTTTGAAAATACATAGAAGATGCACACAGAAGGTTCAGGGAGAAAAATGGCACCTAATAAGGAGTTGGGGAAATTGAGTTTTCTTAGTCTAGAGCAGAGAACACCAAGTGCAGGTCAGATAAGTCTCATGTGTAAAACCACTTGCTTTTTCTTACTTTTAACGATGGTGGTGATCAGCTGTCTCCATCTGGCTGTAGGACAAGGTGCAAACAGCTTAGTGAGAGGAAAGAAAAATTTGGGATTCTTATTAGGAAAAATATCTTTAATGATGACAAAGCACTGAAATGGGCTGCTGAGTTATGGAATCTCTTAGGCTGTGTTTTATTTACTGTTGTTTTGTACACCAGGACCAACCAACAGGTGTCAGAGTTGGTATGGATATGTGCATCTTGTTTCAGTGCAGAAATAGGGGAAAAAACTGTCTTAAGTCTATTGCTCGTTACAATTCTGAGGTACAAATCTTTATCTACCTGAAGGCAAAAGTCAGAAGACAGTAAGGGTAATTTAAACAAAAGTCTTTTCACAGCTTTGTGATATTTAATTTAGAGGACCGGTCAACTCTTGGGAATTGTTTTCTCCATTGTCGTTTCTTTAAGTCCTTATATGTAAAATTTAATCACGCCATGTTAAAATTGGGTCCTTAAGTTGTGGCATGACGTAAGGATGTCTACATAAGGACAGTGAATTCACTGACGTGCTTTTAAAGGGGAAGGAACTAAATCTCGCCAATTTCGAGACTAAAATAAGATGGAAGTTCATCCCATAGCGTGCGTGGTTGTGTGCATTTGATGGATTTGAAATGCAAAATAGAGCAGCTCCCATATCAGTGGAGGGGGGGGATTGCTGTGTCTTCTGAAGCTTTGGATTCTTCGTTCCCTCTGCTGCTGATGTGGTTTGCTAATGAAAGTCTGCTCTAGAATATGACAAGTTGCAAAAGCCAGGTTATAAATATTTATCGTGCTCAGTATTGAAATCTGAATGCTGGTGTGAACTTGTTGATGAACAAAATTGATTTCTTGCAGTTTTTAGGCAAAATATGATCCATCGGAATCATTAATGCCTGTGGGGAAACATTTTAACATGTTTTTCAGTACTTTAACTTTTGCTGCACTCTTTTCTGCCTTGAAAGTCGTGCTCTTTCCTGCTACATCAGATCCTCAGTGAGCTTCCCTTGCTCCTGTAGAGGGGAGAGGGATAGAACAGTAACATGAAATACCCTGTCATTTATGGTGGTTTTGTCATTTAGAGATGGACTACAATAACACTTATTCCTCCTGAATTTTGCTCTGTTGGCCAATATTAATGGCTCTCACCGCTCGTTGCCACGCAAAGCCAGAGAACGTGTCACATAACTTGATCTGTTGTGACATGGTGAGATGATGATGTCAAGATTTGACTTTTGGGATCTCTCAGGGGGGCCCTGGGAGGATCCAAATAGAAATTTCCAAGCTTAAGATGTCATTTTTTAGCAGTGTTATCCTCATTTACAGCCGGCCTGAGAGGTTTGCAGGTGGCGTGCGCTTGGTTTCCTGTGACAGAACGGAGGGCAGCACTGCTGATGGCTGGACTGGCGGTGAGGTTCCAGCTTTCAGAACAATTGCAAGGAGGAAAGGACTTCTTCAAGCCTGATGTGGGGTTGCCCTGCTCTGACAGTCCTCGGGGGCTGCAGAAGACACGAGGCTGTGATCTACTCCTAGGGTAGGACTGCCTCAAAGCCCAGTACAGCCCTTAATTATTTATTTTTCAATATGATGTATTTCTTGGCTTGAACTCTATTGTCTTCTGCCAAGGCTGGAAGGAACTGATGTGTTGACGGCTCACAGTTTTGCTCTCAAGCTTTGACTGTGATGTCTGAATCCAGGGAGCACATTTTGATTTCAGTGGACGTGTAACTCCGGAGAGCGGCGTGCAGGCATCGGGGGTGGGATGCACCTGCAGGCATTAGCTGTGTGCTGAGTGAGATACTTCCTGCACAAACACTCCCTTTGGTGTAAAGACTGTGGGACAGGCTGAGGATGTGACAGATTACTGAATCACCTGTCATGAGTCTCGCTTGGCTCTGGCATACCTGTGGTTATGGGGGACCAGCCCAGGCAGCTGATGGCCCCATGCTGAAAGCTGCTAAATGGCTGTGAGCTGAACTAGCAAACATCTCTAGATGTTAAACTAACTCATTTTCCCGGTACCAGCTTGCCTAAGGACTAGGTGTGCTTGCTTGCTGGCCCCAGGATGGGCTTACTCTAACTCAGGTTTATTGCACAGCTCCCCCTTACTCGTAAGATGCTCTCCAGGCATTCCTCTAATTCTTCTCCTGAACAGGAAAAGAAATGGAATAAAAATGCCATGATAGAAATCAGGTGAAAATAGTAAAGATAACTGGAACAGTTATGCCTTGAGCAGTGGTTTGTGGAGAAACCCTGAGTCTTATGTTACTCTGCATATATATATATGCATACTGTATATATTTACTGTGTATACAGTAAATAGGAGGAGTTATAACAGGAGTGTTGATTTTAACACTGTAGTTTGCTGTACTTGCCACTTTCTTCCCCCTCCTTTTAAATATCAAAAGGAAAGTGAGTCAAACTGAGTTCATCTGATTAAAATCTTGAATCCTGTAATCTTGACACAGCTGTCTGTATGAATACTTTGAAATGGTGATTCATTTGCCAGGAGTTTGAAGAATTTTGTATGCCTCTCTTCAAATGCCCGGGTCTTTACTGATTTGATTCGTCTGGCTTTTCTTTCTGTTTTAAACCAAAAAATATTCAGTTTCCAATAGGATATTGGATGGATATTGGGTGGATGGGGTTCACGTTTCCTGGGTTCCAGAGCAGGTGGTCCCAGGTGGCCCTTGCTGATGTGTGTGTGTACCAAATGCAAGAGCCCAAGCCACATGTTTTTCAGGAATTTCAGGAATGTGTTCCTAATACCTGATTGGGATCGTTTGTTTTTCTGAAGGCCTTTAACAAATTGATCAGTGAGTTTTAATATAAATGAGTGATTTTCAGCTGCAGATTTCTCTGGAGGAAGCTTCTGCCTTGGGGAAGAGCAGGTGAAATAGGATATTTGGGCATTAAATTTTTAACTTACACGGAGGAAGAAAACTTGCCAAGAAACCATGTATGCATTCCTCAGAAAGGACTGATCACTTATACCCTAGATGTAATTGCATGAAAAATATTTATAAAAATACAGTGTGTGAGAGGCTAATGCTTAGACAAACTAGTCACATTACCAACAAACAGCAGTATTTTAAAATTTAAATAGGTTTAGATACTCCTCTGTGTTTACTTTAGGTTGAGGTTATATTTAAAGAAATCAGTGCTTTTTGAGATGCCATATTTAACAGTGAGATAGTAAAATGTTGAGGTAAACAAGGAAAACTGAGATAAGTTAATTGGAACATTTTTTAAAATTTATTTCTTATGAGTTACTTTTTCCAAGCAGCTCCTGCCTGATTTATACACTGCTAATAGACCTTTCATGTGATAAACTAGTAATTAGTGCTTCCTAACTTAATGAAGAGTAGAAGCTGAATATTGCTACTGAGGTTTTGAAAGCGTTATGAACAGCCAGGCTTGATCATTCTGAGGTCTGCTGAGTTCAAGATAAAGAGCCTCAAGCCCTGATTTTATTATTGATGCTGGAGCTGTTCTTTTGTGGTGGTGTCTTCATTGTCCTGCCCAAAAATCCCTTGTGAGATATGCGCAGCAAGAAAAGCACTGGAGCGAGATTTCCTCACAAAAGTTAATCAGATGAAACACTAGCAGGCTTTTCCTGAAAAAAATATGAGCCTCTTGTGACTTATTCCCAAGAGAGATCTTAGGAAGATGAAACTATTAAGGCTGGCATCCATATAGGAGTGATTCCCAGTCATGGCTGGGGGTGCTGTGACTGCCCAAGGAGGTCTCCACGTAGCTGGAGATGATGATACCAAAACGTGAGCAGGTGTCTCGTTACAGCTGGTGGAATTATTCATGTGGAAATGATATTTATTTCTGAATTTAGTCTGATTATCTTATTCTTTTATGTTTTAGAATGGAGTATAATTTCTTAAAGTTAGTTGTTGCTCTAGTACACTTTTTTAATAGCTCTTCAGTTATTTTTCTTTCAGATTTGCTAACCTCCAAACTGAATTTCTCCCTTTTGTTGTATTCTATGGTCATTCCCTGCCTTGTCTATACACAGACCATATTTTTTAAAAAGTCAGTTAAAAAAAAGAAATAATTTAACTGGTCATACAACTTTATTTTTTTTTATTCAGCAGCTAGTTTGAATAAATTATTAGTAGGAAACAAAAATATACTAGATTTAAACTGGAAAGAGAAGTTTAGGTGATCTTCCATTATAACCTTTCTGTAGGTTCCAAATTGTGTAGAGTGCTTCTTCGCTTGATTTCTTTGACATAGTTTGATCTCTAAGTGTATAGACTGGACATGTTTAGATTTTCCCACTTGTGATTATTTTCTCTAGTCAAGTGTCAGGAGTGACATATCTTAGAAATGCAAAAAAGAACTTCCTTGATTTTCTTTGCCAGGCCAAATGTCATCAGAGTTTCTGTATCCTACAGAATTGTTCCATTGCTCCCACAAATGTTGTCTCTTTTATTGATGGGATGGAAATGTAAGTAGTAGGTGAAAATGTTGGCCAGATGGGGAATAGTTGTGTTTTGTTACCAGAAGAACAACAATTCTGGAAGGGTTTCTTCTGAAAGCTGGTGATTAACTAGTTAAAGGGGAGCCCTTGGAAAAAGAATGATGTTTCCTTCTCTGTGATATGAACTACAGAGTCAGCTAGAGCTGAAAGCTTTATAATTGAACTGTTTTAGACATCTTGGATTATAGGCAAGATGAGGAAGTCCCTCTTTGCCACATCTCCCCTTTTACAGTTCTGTGCTCAAAATGTTCCCATTTTTCCATGGCTGTGGGAAAACCTCCTGGAAGAAACAGTCCCGAGGGAAGTGGCTGTTCCAGCGGGGGCAACATGCACAGCCAATGGCAGGGTTTTCTTTCCAAGGCATCGGGAATGACCAACTGGGTGGCAAAGACAGCAGATCCACCTTGGACATTGCGCTGGGATTTGTCACTTAAACAGCCATCAAGAAAAGGGTTCTTGCTTTTAAATATATATTAAAAAAAAGTAAAAGGAAAAATCATGTGTAATTAAGAGCTAAAAAATTCTCTGGTCGTGAGGGATGCTTCTGTTTAATTGAGGCAGTGGATCTAAGAGGTAGTGCCAAGGTAGATTGCACGGTAGAGGTTTTTAGTTGGAGGTCAAGAGCACTTGTAGAAGAAGAGGTGATCACAAGTTGGTGAAGGGAAAAGAAGCTGAGGAGGCAACTTCTTCAGAGAGAGGGGAATGAGAGTTGAATTAAGGACAGAGCAGGGAGCCAGAAATCTTGGAAATGCTGGTACAGAATAAAAGGGTAAAACAGAGATGAAAGTAAAAACCCCAAGGGAATGCTTCAAAGGGAACCGCCGGGGCTCGTGGAGCAGAACGGGGCCGAGAGTGGAGCTGTGCGTCATTGTCATTGCACGTCACTGGGTGACATCTGGGCGTGTGTTCAGTCCGGGAGAGAACAGTTGTCCCAGAAATGCTGACTGGATTTGTTTCCTCACGTGATGCGCTTTAGGGGGCTCGGTTCATTCTTGCACGGGAGTATTTATAAGAGGGCAGAAAATGCTGGGGTAGCCTTGGACACACTGCCCGTTTGGTGTCAGCGAGGCTTTCAAACAAACAAAGCCATGATTCGCTGGAGCAGTTCGTGTGCTGCGCTGTTAAGGGCTCCTTGGAATAGAATTATCCGAGTTAGCAGCAGTTACTTTGCCAAAACCCCAGTCCTAATGATTTCCTTTAAAGCCTGTTACAATGCAGAGAACTACAACATTAATTTTGCAAGGGTTTTTTTGTATCTGGTTAAGGTTGCCTTTATTTTTACAGTTGCCAGTCCTTTCTGGATGTACTTTTATTCAACTACATTTGTAACCAAGTGTGCCTGCGCGATAAAATAAACTCCCAAACCTGTGTTTCCAAGGGCTGTGTAGCAGTGTCAGCATTCCCACCAGTGCTAAAGGGGGGATTCATTCATCAGGATGGAGCTCCTACTCCAGCAAAGCCTCACACACCCACATAGGGCTGGTGTCCCTGCACACCCCTACCCCTGCTCCTTTCCATCAGCCATCAGGGGTTCGTTCAGCTGATGTATCTGCCTCCTTCCTTTGCTTCAACAGCTTCCCATTCTGTTAAGTTAAACAAAAATTTCAGGCATTTGACAGCAGGATAATTAAAATATCAAATTACAAAAAATATTAATAAAAATTTTGTCATTCAGATTGGACTTTTCTGCAGCAATCTGGTCTTTCCAATAGCAGAAACAGAGGATTTTAATTTTTTAAAAAATATAGTCCATTAACTATATATAGTAATATATTTAGTTTTATTACTGTATATTTTCATTGAATTCATATATGAATACTATATATATAAAAATTCCAGTTCATATATGAATATATTCCTTATATATGGTCATATATATACATCCATTAACTATATATAGTAGTATATACAGTAGAGAGATATATATACTATGTATACAGTATAGATATAGATATACTATGTATACAGTATAGAGATATATATACCTGGGCGAGCACGGAGGTGGCAAAAGGTTTATTTACAAAAAGCTCTTGTGTTTTTCAAGGAGGAAAACCAACTGAACTGATGCTTCAGTCCAACAATTTCTTTTCCAAGAGTATGTTTGACTTACAGAAGCGACAGCGTCTTCCTGTCAGGGACTGTATTATCATCAGGGAAACATTTATCTGGTATCTAAGGAAAAGATAAAGAAAATTAATATACCATGTTCTGATACCAGCTCAAACACTATAGAAATATCAGAGGGCTCTTTTAATCTGATGACTGCAAACAAGGTGCTGTAAATTACCCAGTAAATGGTGAGAACACATAATAGAAGTTTCATTGTATGCCCAGATGCGTTTTCAGTTTTCCAGTAACATTCTCCTGTATCTACTTTTTTTTTCCTTCTACATGTGAAAAACTCATAAATTTGAACTAACCTGGATAAGAGAGAAATTCTAGAAATGTCAAAGTCTTTCACCACACTTCTCAAGGGTGAAGTGTTTCAATTTACGATTTGAAAAAATGAACCCAAAACCAAACAATGAAATAAAACCACAGAAACCTTCGTGGTCTGATATCTTGGCATACTCAACCCAAAATGTAGGAATTAAATTATGTTCTTGCTGTCATACTCAATGATGATCAAATAGACTTTTCAACTAGAATTTATCTCTTTGAAATTTTAATGCAAAATAAAATCCGAGTCCCTATTGGCACAGCAATTCTAACAAAATGAGGTGTAATAATGGTATTTTAAAGGCCAACATTACACACAGTACTTGAAAGTCATTGGAAATTGCTCTGCTGAGTAAGGAAGTGCTTTTGTATAATGAGTTTTAATCACACAGAAGCTGCACTTACTGAATAAAAGGTCAATTTAAGCAGAAGTGGACTTCCAAAGTGCAAACCTCAGAGATAGACAAGAAAGAAATAATTTCCAGCACTGAGTAGGGGAATTCTGGCTCTCAATTATGGACTTTTGTGTGGGTCATTAAACTGGATGAAATCAGTTGGCTGCGCAGATTAGTTGTTCCTAAAAGAATTTCATCCCTGAATTGTTCAGCTCTCGCCTCAAATTCCAGCTAAAATGTGGAGATGTCAGTGTAGTGGCCTCTTGGTGCAGCTTGCAAAGAGCAGGCTCTCTGGATCACAGCAGCTGTTGCGGTGCTTCAGCTGTTTGGAACCTGCGTGTGAGTTTCCAGGTTTGTGGTTTGGAAGGATACGGGGAAGAGGGAAGAAAGCTCCTCAAATAATAGATTTCTTGAAGGAACTGTTTAGAATGGCCCTGTTGGTTCAGATTAATCCTGGTTAAAAATCTCTGTTCACGGACTGTTAGCTTTCTTCAGGGCTGGTTATCTACAGCGAGTCTTGCTGCAGTGTGTTCCAGATTGAAAACTCCTTTTGAGTATCATTTACCTCGCAACATAGAGAACTATTAAGAGATGTTACAGCTTTTTGGACAGGCTAAAGGATTCCAGTTTATCTGAAGATGAGGTTTTTCTGCTCATAAGTAAACATGAAGGTACCTTTAATATGTCTAAATATTAATGCAACTCAACGTCAGGGTCACTGAACTGTAGCCTAATTATAAAACTGTGTCTAATTATGTTTCAGTCCTCATCTCTTTTTTTGTTGGTGTCTTTAATCTGTTGAAATTTTTGTAATGTAAAACCTGCTTTCAGGTGAAACAATTTCGTTGAAATGAACTGGCAGTGATTGCATGGTTGTTTGGGCAGAAATTAGGTAGTGTAAGGTGCTGTTAAGTTAAAGCCCTACATTTTATGGCATTTTGTGGGAAAAAAACCATTTTATTCTTCCACTTGTGCAGTAATCTTTCCACTACATCCTGTGCAAGGTAACAAGGTAAACTCCCCTGTGGCTACTACAAATTCTTCTCTAAATTATCCTGGTTGCATTCATATTCTTCATCTCTTTGATTTCTTGGTTGATTGCCTTCTGATATCCCTTGAATGTAACAGTGATGGCTTTCCAAGTTGTCCTGATTTGGAGATGAAGCTTTGCAGGGTCCCCTCTATGCTAAAAATGATTTTGCTGGGGTTTTGTTTTGTTTTCTTTTAAGTTTAAACAATGTCCCTCAGAGATTCTTTTCTCTTCTTTCTCTTTTTTTTTTTTTTTTGTTCTTTATCAAAATGGACAGACTCGATACTGTGAAAACCAGCCCAAATATTCTGTGTTCCACTGACCCTTTCTATTTCTGTGGGCTGTGGGTGAAGTGATGAGGGTTCCTGCCCCTGATTCACATCATGGGAAGGAGCATCCTGGCGCTGCCTGCAGCACAGGAGCCTTGTAGGGAAACTGCCAGTGTATTCCCTCTGTGTGGAGAGCCTGGTGGGTGTAGGGAAGGCGGTTGTAAGGAAAAAAAGGTATGGGTTGTCCAAGCTTGACTCCAGTTTGGGATAACTGGTTTTTAGAAGGATGCTGCTTCAAGCAGTGTATGTCTTGATTTTACTTGATTTCTGACCACTCAGTCTGGATTCTTCTGTCTTTCTCCAGGGGCTGATAAATTCTTGTTCTGGTCTGTGATTGATTTTTTTTTTTTTTT
>VWZG01007393.1:2326062-2378450 GCA_013396735.1 Grallaria varia
TTTTTTTAAATAAATTTCGTATGCTTTCAACTACTGCTTTCATAGCTCATAATGAAAAACCTTCCTTGTCCATATTCATAAGGAGTATTACCACAGTATCACTGCCATAAAACTGTCTATTTTTTTCTTACCCAAACATGACCCTGAAATCTCTGAAATGTTTATATTTAGACCAGCGTTGTAATCCAGGCACAGTGATTTCCCCAGAAATCTGCCACTGTGACACTGAGAGAGATCTTCAGGCATTCACGGATGCAGATTTATTCTGAAACAAAATATAAATAGTTGAAGGTTAGAATGAGAAATTCTGTACCAACATGGTACTTTGAATCAGAAGAACTTGCTCTAAATAATGTCATCTCATCTTAATTCCAGGGCAAATTTTAGAACCAGTGCAGTTAGTTATGGGAAGGGAAAGCATTTGTAGCCCTGTTAATCACACTGACTCGCATTTAATCACATGGTTTTATGTTAATCACCAGCATTGCATTTATATTCTTTTATCATCTATGAGGACTGCGGTGTTTTATGCAGGAGCCATTTCAGACGCTGCTGAAATGCAGCTTCATTTTGCAGGATTGTGGCAAATATCTTGTAGTGCGTGGCAGTGCTGACAACAGCCAAGGGGCAGGAAGAGGGGAAAGGACAAACTGAGAAAGGTAGAACAGAGCTACCTGAACACCTTCATTGTCACTGCTGCAAAAAATACGCTGTGTGCAATACCTGGGACTAAACAAGATTTAGCTTTGGTGCTTTTTTGGAAATGTAGCATCTCTGATGGCCTCCAAAGAGCCTGCTGAGGTGATGAGATTAATTTAAATTGGAGGGAGCAACGGCATCTGCTGAATAGCTAACATGATTCCTCGCAGCATCCAGGAGGTCTGTCGTGGCTATCAGTCTAGGTCATAAAATTCATCTCCCAAGGAAAAGAGACAGGTTAAAGTTATGAAAAGACACGAAGCCAAGAGTAATAACTCAGTCCTGTTATTACTGCATATTGTGAGCTTTTGATGTAGAGCCTGAGGTTTTTACAAAGAGGAGTGTGTGTGTAGCTTGACAGGGATTACCCTGGGAGGAGTAGCATCATCATTCAGGCAGCCTTTCCTTTGGGGTGCACCTTGTCAGCTTTAGTTGCTTTAATAATCTCATAGTTTAGAAATACATCACATAATCACCTGTGTTTTATATTTTCATCAATTTCCCTGCAGGTCTATGGCAATGATATCAGTCAAGAGCATTGCATGGATTAAATTAGTGTGAGTCGCATTGAACCTACAGTGAGGGGCAGAAATAGACCAGGAGTACTGATACAAAAGCCTTGTCCTTATCACTCAGCAACAGAAAGTGTTAAAGAAGCATCAGATTTTAATGTGTGTTTGTAGTTTATATCACAACAGGTTTGGTCATAAGTCAGTGTCAGATTTCTGTCTCTGGGATTATTATTAAGAAATTGCATCTCTAAAATTACACTTGCAGCTGATTATTTGAGTTTATTATGTGTATTATATGAAGCTTTTCCCAGATTCTAAATTATTAATGGACTCAGTGACTTTCCAACCACTTTTCGTCCAGCCTGTAGCATTGCATGGGGTAATTGTGACCCAGTTGCCGGACTTGGCACTTGGAACCTCATGGTATTGGTCTCAGTCTGTCCAGATCCCTCTGCAGAATAGCAGATGAACACTCCTGCCCAGCTCAGTGTCATCTGCAGCCTTACTGAGGATGCCCTCATCCAAATCATCCCTAGAAATGGTGAGCAGCACTGGTCCCAACACTGAGCCCTGGGGAACCATTCTAGTGACCAGACAGCAGATTTTGTGTCTAAATCCACCAGAACTGGATTTAGTTCTGTTCACCACCTGGCCACCCACCCAATTTTTAGCTCAGTAAAGAGTGCACCTGTCCAAGCCATGGGCTTCCAGCTTCTCCAGTAGAAGGCTGTGGGAGACAGTATCAAAGGCTTCACTGAGGTCCAGGTCCATCCACAGGCTTTCCCTCACCCACCAGGCAGGTCACTGGGTGATAAACAGAGATCAGGTTGGCCAAGCAGGATGTGCCTTTCCTAGATCTGTGCTAACTGGGCCTGATCCCCTGGTTGTCCTGCCTGTGTGTTGTGATTGCACTCAAGACAATCTGCTCCATAACCTTTCTGGGCACCATGGTCAGGCTGACAGGATCCTCCTTCCAGCCCTTCTTGTAGGTGGATGTCATGCTGGCCAACCTCCAGTCATCTGGAACCTCCCCAGTTTGCCAGGACTGATGGCAAACGATGTCATGGCGAGCTCTTCTGCCAGCTCCTCCTTGCTCTGGGGTGAGTCCCACCCAGCCCCATGGACTGGAGGTGTCTCAGTGGCACAGCAGGTCACTTTAACTCCTCCTGCATTGCAAGGGTCTGCTCTGCTTCCTGTCCCTGTCTAACAGCTCAGGCGGATCACCTGTCTCTCTGTAAAGAACTGAGGCAAAGAAGGCATTGAGTACCTCAGCCTGGGTTACAACGTTCCCCTTCACATCCAGCAAAGGCTGGAGATTTTCCTTGGCCCTCTGTTGTTAGTGTGTATTTATAAAATCACTTCTTATTATCTTTCACAGTAGTGGCCAAATTGAAGTCTGGCTGAGCTTCTGCCTGTCTAATTTTCTCTCTACGTGACCTGATGATACGCTTGTATTCTTCCTGAGTTGCCTGACCCTTGCTGTGATAAACTGTTTTTTTTTCCTTTTCTCTGAGTTCTGACAAAAGCTCCCTGTTCAGCAAGGCTGGACTTCCCCAACACCTTATCTTTCTACACATAGGGACAGCCTGCTCCTGCACCTCTATGGTTTCCTTCTTAAAGTATGTCCAACCTTCCTGGATCCCTTTGTTTTTAAGGTCTGTTTCCCCAGGGACTCTCCAAATGAGTGTCCTGAACAGACTGAAGTCCACCCTCTGAAAGACCAAGGTAGAAATTTTATTGACCCCCTTCCTTACTTCACCAAGAATTGAAAACTATTATTTCATGGTCACTATGCCCCAGGTGGCCTTTGACCACCACATCTGTCACCAGCCCATCTCTGGTCCGGCAGAGCACTGTCAGTGTGATGGCCCCATTCTGGAGTTTGCAGGAGCTCAGTTATCTAAATTACCTGATGTTTTGCCGAGAAGAAAAGACACGATCTTTGGAGAAAGGCAGCAAATGCTGCTCGTTTAGGGAACTGGGCACCAGAGTACTACTGCAGTCATGGGCAGAGTGGGGATTAGTTAACAGGAGAAAGTCCGATCTAACACTAATGACTTTTTCCTTGTGGGCAAAGAGCTGACCTAACAGCTTTTTGAGATCTCTTTTTGAGATCCGTGGTCTGAAGGGCGTAAACTGCCTCCAGAGTAAGCAACTGGATCACTGCAAATACCTGTAGGGTCCTTTTTCCTGCCCCATTACCACCTGGTCCAACTTTACCAGGTGTACATCTTAATTTCAGGCTTCAAGAGATTTTGCTCACACAGACCCTTGTAAAGCCCTTGGTTCTTTGGTGCCCTGGTGTAGCATCCAGGGAGACTCCATATTTTTCTCTAAGAGATGTCTTCTAATTTGGCAAGAATATAGGCATTTTGGCAACAAAGGGTTTTACAGAGATAAACATGCAACTTCACAAAGCATTACGGACAAGTTACCAGGATTAGCAAACATTGCTGGAGGGAGCCTTTATTCGACTTACCAAACACAAACCCCATGCTACTTGAAGTGCCCTTTTATACACTTTTGTTTCTAAAAAGTCATAGATGTTGATACAATTCTTTTTTTTTTTTTTCCCTCTCCTGTAGTCCCCACAGAGAACTGCAGTTATTTTAGCTTTGCCAGCAATCTCACCATGCATTCAAATAATTTAACAAACTGCATCTTATAGTGTGTAATCTAAGAGAGAAAATATAGAAGAAGTGAACTGTTGACCAACTTCCACAACTTCTAGATGTCAGCTATTAGGGGATCTTTTGCTGTGGGATGCTTTAAATCTTTGTATTAGGGTATTTTGTTAATGTTATGGTAGATAAATGGATTCTGAAAGCAATCATCTATTTTCCTGGAAACTGTAGTCTTTCTTGGAGCTGCTGCCCACAAGTATCTGATGTTTGACTGTAGTACACACTGCGTTGCCCTAAGTTTGGTATCATCCAGATATTTTTAGATAAGTCAAGACTAACCTGATAGGTGTCTTCACCTTGGCATTTGAAAACACTTCATCGAACTTCTCAGAGGTCTTCTTGGCACTGTGCTTCACAGTGCCCAATGAACAGAGTAAAATACCAGATAAAGAGAGAAGTTATATTTGGTTCTGTCAAAGCTCCTCGGAGAGAGTGTCCAAGCACATTTTTGGGGTGGAAAGTGAAGAGCTTTCTGCACCATATGGGCAGGCAAAAAGGGACAGTCACAACGTGGATCACTCCAGATGTTACTGTGGACTGATGCCAACACATCTCTGACCTGCTTTCAGTTTGTTTTGCAAGTTTGAGAAGGAAGTTTCCTTCCTTGCTTCGTCAAGGGAATCCTGAAGGTATCAGAGATAAACATCTCTGGACAGACAATTTATCCCTGCAACTTCAGTGATTTCATTCAACAAACTCTGCGCTCTTAAAATGCATGGAGTGATCTTTGTTAGTCAGAAACGACTTCTCTGTGCATTTAAGTAATAAGACTAGTATGGTTTTAAAGACACCTACGAACATCACAAGTTTCCTAAAGTGCTCCTGTGTAACATCCTTCAGTACCTGTGGGTGTCAAATACTCCTGTATTCCTAGAAAATCTCATTTATGTTCACAAAAATGAACGAAATGTTATGACTGCAGTGCTTTTGTAATCTGTTAGTAGCTGTCAGAAGTTAAATTTGTATTTATAAATGCCTACACTTCTACTTGCCTTTTAAAGTCATTATGGTTCATTATGTGAAAAGCATCTTTTATGAAAGCATACAATAAAAAATCATTTAAACATGTCTTTGTTAGGAAATTCCTTGCTGCAGAAAGTGTTTAACACAGCTGAAAATTTCAGGAACAGCATTTGATACAATGGGGGAAAAAAATAAAATCAATCTTTGCGGTTAAAGAACTATTGCCAGTAAGCTTTGATTTACTTATTTTTTTTCACCAGTATCTTTAAATTTTAACTTTTTGCCACAAGAAATATGACAGCTTGAGTGGGTATGATAGACAATATTAAGTAGTAGTTGCCATATGTATCCATTTATTTTTGGGAATGGCAGAGAAACTAATCCTGCTCATCTTTCTCACACATCCAGATCCACTAATCTAATTACCTGAGGGAAACAAAGGAGATCTGGACCTTTTTATGTGTTTGCACTCTGTTATATGTGCTTTTTTAGCTCCTTGTGTTGCCCAGTAGTTGTACGGGCACAGTGTGAAGGAACAGCATCTACATGTTCAGCATAAAGCTGTTCTTTTGGCAGACTGCGCGATTAATTAAAGGCTGGTGCAGCTGCCTAATCAGTTCCCGTGCCTCAGTTTTCTCCCCCGAGAGATGGAGGTGTTACAATCCAATCCTGGAGTCATTTGAAGAGGTGCCTGGAAGTCAGTCGTTTCCTGTGGTCATGGGGGATAGGTAGGAGTGTTTAGGCTGACTGTGCGTTTGAGGAGCGTGGACCATTTTTTACAGGAGACGGGCAGTGTTTGTTTCATAGGATTTAGTCCCGGATATCAAACGGTTGTAGTTTAATCTCCTTTGCTGCTTTTTCATGTCCGACAACATTTTCAGATCCATTTTCACATGTAAGCTGATTTTCAGTGCTTAACACGTTTCTTTCTACCACTGGTTTTAAAACATATCGAGTGTTTTTAGACATATTATAAGAGAAGCTGGAAAAAGTCTAGGGAAAAACAAATAAAACATTTGAATGTTAGAAAACTTGATGATAGGGGAAGGTTGAAGTGGTGGCATTTGGCCAGTTTAGGAAGGAGTGGACTGAAGGCAGGAACGATAGCACTCGTTAAAAGAGTACGGGGGGTAATTTTTTCAGTTTTTGCCCCTGAACACCAGAACAGCTGATCTTCAAGAGAATGACTAGAATTGTTTGCCGCTCTCCCATGCCGGTCCATGACACTTAACGTGTGGAAGACTATCAAGCCAGTGTTCTCTGCTCCATCTGGATTCAGCCACGTACCGAATCCTGGTGATTTTCATGGTCTCTGACAGTGCCAGGTTTCCTGTGGAACACATTCCTTCCATCTTGGGTGCAGTGAGAGGTTTCTCTTGAGCTGTTCATGGCTTCAGCCTCAGTGCAAACAGTTTGCCTCTGAAGGGTATGCCAGGCCTCACAGTGCTGGACTTGCTAGTGAAGGTCTCTCTGGCTTGTCTCTGCTGATGCTGTTTCTCCAACACGCTTTGGTGACTTGTATGGCCACGGCATCCTACTGTTATTTTATTTCCTCTCCGTTCTGGAAGTGCTATTTTCTAAATCTTCTTGCATCCAACAGAGTTTTTGACGTTTTTTCTCACCTGTCCTAATCCTTTCTGTATTGATGCTGAATTTTGCTCCTTGTTGATCTTGCTCTCACTGTGATATGTTTCCCTGACTTGGTTTTTGTCTTAATGAGGACCGCTGAAAGGCATCAGGATCTTATTCCAGATGAAGAGTATTCTCAGAAGAACATGGCTTCTCTTGCAGGAAAGCAGTGCTCACCTGCCGATTATATTCCAGAATTTTGGCAGAATGACTCCTTTTCTGGACATCTTTCTGCCTGGAAAGTGTCTCTGTTAGAGAGCTCTTAAACGGGTTGTTTTCACAGCAGCCCAGGAAGCGGGAGGGGCCTGATGTCTGCTCTGCAAAGAAAAGACTTCCCTGGAAAGGGGAGCCATCCGGGTGCTCTGCATGCTGCTGTCCTGAGCACCACAACCACGTTCAGCAGCTCTCAGCACTGCATCTGGAGTTGTGTTGCCCAACCCCAGTGGGAGAAGATGAAGCCCCACTTGTTTGAGATGTGCCAAGTGCCAAGGCCTTGTAGCACTTGACACCACCCCTGCTGGTAGTCCTTGGTGAGTTCGGCTTCAGTTCAGGGCTTTTTCTCTTCTCAATAACTGCAAGGCCATGACCTGTGGAGAGCACGAAGAAATGATGCGCATAAACCTGTGAAACAGGCAAGCTTATCCTTAGTAGCACTTAACAAGAAAAGTAGAAATATGCTGATAGCTGAGCAGCCTTGGAGGACTTTAATGGTGTGAGATACTGTTTGACCTTCAGTAATGCAAAAATGATGAATAATTTGGAAAAGCAATGAGGAGGGAACACAGTAACTTCCTTCAGAACTACCTGACTAGCACATAATAGTAGCCATATCATGCTGGTTTAATAATTTCTTTATAGAGATGATGTTATGTGTTGGGATGTTATGTGTTCACAAGGTCTTCCAATAAGTCTGAAATAGATCTCTTTTGGATCATTAAATTTCTGACAAAGCAATTCTAAAAAAAGAAAGACAGACCTGGGTGGCTTCAAAGGTTTCCTAAGTTGTTAAATTTCTTGAGTCAAGTGTACATACTCTATCTAAATTTTCTTACTTTTGGGAGCTTAATTTTTTGAAACAAACTTATTTATCCTTCCATTTAGAGTAGAATGACTTCACCTTGAAGTGTTATGTCAGTGTGATTGTCTTCTTCCAGGTGAGGAGAGAGGTGGGAGATTTGGAGAATCCCAAAGGTGATCATCAGCAACTGTTGCTGCGTCAGGCACATCACTGATATTTAGAGTGCAATATGTTCATGATCTGTGAAGAAACAGTAAATTCCCCCACAGATGAACATCAATCTGGAAAATGTTTTGCAAGGCACTAGGCAAAGTTCTCTCCATGTACTGCGTCGCTGTGTGCGGCAGGACATGAGACTGTCTTTAACAGGTGGTGAGACATTCTGTTGGCGAGCCACCAAACCATGCCAGGAACTTTGGGGTTTGGTTCCCTTGGGTTCTCACGGGGTCAGTCCTGTAATGAAGGTTGACTTAGAGTCTGCAGAGAGAAACCCCATCCCTGCTGACCATGGAGGAGCCTCAGGGTGGGCAGCACCGGCACCTCAGCGCCTGCTGGATCAGCCGGGGCTGTCTCTCCATAGCCTCTGCCGGTTCCTTTCCAAGAAGGATCCGTGGAAATGTCACGGCTCTGGCTGGAGGAGGCGGTCGAGATGGGGCATCTGTATTGCTACTTCGAGCATATGGACTAATTCAGAAGCCAAACTGAGAAGACATAAAAATACAAGTAGTGTGTCTTGTAGGTACAGTGATGCAAGTGGAAGGAAAGTAAATTCACCTGTTAATTCTCTGATGCTGTGAGATGAGAAATAAGTGAGCTCTGTTAATGACCCATGTCACGATCGGCTGTTCCCTTGTCTCTGTTTGCCATCACGTCTGCCCAATTAGTGATGTAAATGTAATTTCGTTTTTGAAGATGTGAATTAGAATCTCACCGGTGGTCATTAGAAAAACATACCAGGTCAAAATATCTCTTATCAGGGTTTTTATTCTTCCCAGCAACTCTGGCAGTTTTTTTAAAGCTTTTATCTGATTTTCCTCCACATTGAAGAAATTGCTTTCCTTTATAAATTACCTTTATCTGCTTTCTATGATGAGAAGTAACCTGGAGACACCTATAATGCTATCAAATGACACTTACTAACTTTATCTCATTCTACTGAGGGGCCACTATTTTGCCACTAATGCTCTTTATCCATGTATTTTATTATAAATTGGTTCCATTTGATTTGCATCAAAACCAATAAGAAATATTTTCACTGGATCTTGGAACCAAGAAAATAATACACAGCAGTGGGAGAATAAGGGGAAAGAGCCTGAAAAGCATCACTACACTAAATAAAAGCCTGGATCTCTTAAATTCTGTGATCCAATCAAATCATGTCATCAGAGCTAAATAAGAGAGACTCTGCTATATATATCCTGTGGAACTAGTCAGTGGGAGAATGCATGTGCACTTCTCAATTCAAGGTCTGTTGTATTGAATGTGATCTTTATGTTTGGCCATGTGACTGAAAAGCTTTTTACTTTTTGTTGGTTGGTTGGTTTTTGTTTTTACTGTCAACAGCCAGGAAGAACATCACATATTTGCTGTGATAAACCCAGAGACAGTCTGTAAAAGACAAGGTTTTCTTTTTCCAGGTAGAATCTAAATGTTTGATTAAGAAATGAAATTGTGGTCGCTGCAAATAAATTACAAATTTATATTTTATATCTCTCTTCTTGGCCTAGGAAAAATTTGATTAACTTAATGATAACGGACTGCCTGTCAGGTATCCCTGTTTAGGATTTTGGTACCACAAATTATATTAGTTCCCTTGTGCAAGGATGAGCTTTAGTGGCCTTTCTGTGCGGGAGATAAAATTGTTTATTGTGTTGTGGCTTCTTCCAGCTTAAAAGGATCTTTGTGCTAAATGTTTTTGTAGTTGATTTTACTGTTCTATTGACAAGACCTCAGAAGTTAATTTTTAAAAAGCTCTCTATAGGCAATCTACTCTATTTTTAGATAATGATTCAAATCTAATTTGGATAGTTTCAAACTGAAGTTTTGTCGTTGGCAGTTGTTTTATATTTGATTCTGTGTTAGTTATTCCTTGGGAATATGGTGAAAAAAAATTTTCAAGTGGCTGGTTTAGCCTTTTTTTTTCTTAGTTCTTAAGGACTAGGAGTATCAAGTAAATAGACAGCAAAAGAACTGGCTGGTCCCCAGGTGAATGTGGGTATCAGAAGTTAAATTATTAATCATGTCTTTTTGGTAGGATCCTCAAACAACTCAAGGGGATGGTCCCCTTGTCTTCAGTGCTCTGAAGGGCAGAGTGTCGGTCACATTGTCTCTTGCTTTGAAAAGCTTGCAGCCCAAACAGGGCCCAAAGTAGTAGAAGATCAGGCAAATGAAGTTGTCACATGAAGTGACGTGTTGTCAAAGCAGTAAATACAATATTTCTTCGATTGCTGATGTTTTTTTGGAGAGACCAGTATTGAGGAAAGTGTTTGCTTAACAGCAAGTATAGAGGACAAACAAGGAGGGGGTAAGACAGTGAAGGGAATGGTAAGAGGGATGGAAATAGAAAGTGATGAGGAGGGTGAGAGTGAACCCAGGAGGCTGGGACATGCTGGTCACTACCAGAAAGCCATCCAGGTACTTCTCAGCTAGATGGATAAGTATATGCAGAAAGAACAGCTGACAAGATTGGTTTTTAATTCAGTAGAGTGGTGTTTTGACTTACTTTGAGATGCAGTGAAGGACACAGAAATTCAGCCAATTGTTAATTGTTCAGGCAGTTAAATTTAGATCTTGTTCAACCAAAAGAACTAATCAATCTTTTCAAGAAATAGGAGAGCAACAATAGCCAGAGAAGGGCAAAGAGATTGTCTTTCCAGTTCTCTGAGAAGCCTTTTTGTCTCACTCTTCCTTTTCTGTCTAGAATGTGATCTAGATCTAGATGTGCAAATATTGTGAACACAGCAGATTTCTGTACTACAAAACTCCTATTCAGAGGAGGATGGCCCAGTGGTTAAGATGCTAATTTAGAATAATCAGATTTTCGGTTAGGATTGACATCCTCTGAACTTGGTGTAGAAGTTACTTCTGTACCTTTTTTTGCCCAATGGTAAAGTGAGCAAAGAATGAACCATTAAGCAATTTTGTGAGGAAAAAGACCATTCAGAACTTTGAGGATCATAAATGTTATTGTGCTCATAGCATGGTTCAATCCAGCAGCCCACACATAGGCTGCTGGAGTTGTATCCTGACTTGCCTCAAGCTGCTATTCCAGGAGACACTTTCACAGGTCCTGTGTCATGTTTTCCTCCTGCACAGGTGAGTTTGAGACATCCTGTGCCATCTGAGATGCCTGTGGGAAGGCAAATAAATCAAACCTATGTTTTCTCAAAGCCAATTCTTTGTTTTTAGCTTAGTCCCTATTCTCTCATAGTGGTTTGACTCTCTTAATTATTTCTTTGATTTCTCACTCTTTTTTTTTCTCTCTCTACACCTTTTTCTGTGTTGTTTATTGTTTTCTTCCATCTTGTTTCCCAGTTTAAGCTACATCCCATGAAACTCACCTGCCACTCACCGTTCGAGCCTCTCTCCCTTGATGCTGTTACACAACCGGCTCACACAGGGCAGTCCAGGGAACAGTGTGTTCAGTTCTTGAAGCACATGGCTGTTCTTTGAAGCTCTGCCAGGTGTTCACATCCACTGGGGACAAGCCCCTTTCAGAGTGCACGCAGAGAGTGTCCGATGAGCCACGTTATCCCCTGGGAGAGCCCCGTCACGTCACGCCCTGGGAAGTGCCTGACACGAGCAGGACAAGTCCCTGGTGGTACATTGTCATAGCTGTTGGCATTCCTTCCCTTTTCAGGAGCAAAACGAGGCCTTTTGCAAACTTCAAAGCTCATCCTTCCATCTCCTTAATTTCTGCTGCCCAGCTGAGTTTTACTGCTGGACCTCTTCGGGTCACACTTAATGTGGAACAGTAGGCGCCTACTACTGTGTGCAGGTGTGCAAGGGTGACCCCTCCCAGTAGATCAAATTTGCTGGATGTGGCAAAGAAAAGGGTGAACAAAGGTCTTGCCTTCACGTTGTGGTGCACCACAATGTGCCAGTCAGGTACTTTCTGTTTTAACCAGAAAGCCAAGGACTGATGTAGAAGTCTGGCTGCGTTCTGAAAGCAGCCGTAGTCCTGGTTATTTTGAGGATCACTTCAGAGCATTTTTGCATCATCTAGGCAATGATGCACAATTAGGTTCTGTGATTTGCAGGAAGGTTGCTACAATCATCTTTCGTAGCCTGGCATTCACATTCGCCATTTAGGCTGCATTAGAAAGACCCCATTTCCACCTTTCAATTTTGGTTAAGAGAATGTCGCTTATCGTGGCGTTTTATGCTTGTCTGGATGTTATTCAGTGCTCTTCTTGTTTGTTAAGCAAACTGTTCCTGTGCTTCATGGTATTTTGTAATACTCAAAACACCAGCAAGCAAAAGCTTACAAGAAAAGTAACAAAATATAAGCATTTATGAGAGAAGTGCATCTTCGTGCTCCTTTAAACAGCAGATGCCTTATCAGAGCCTCACAAGAGCCAGGACAATCCACCAGTAAGAAAAGTCCATCAGGTCTGTAAAATGTAAAGAGACAACATCAGGAATTCACTGGAATGCAGTTTGTTAGGGGTTGGGAGAGGGTTCCGGGGGAGTGTGGCTGCACACTTGTCACGTGTGTTCCCCAGACATCTTGTTTTGAGGGCTTTGGAGAGAGTTTAGTGTTTTGTATGGACAGTTGGTCTGACCTGTGGAGCCATCTTGGGGCTCTTCCATGCTGGAGAGTGCCTGGTCCGTGGCAGTTGCCCTCCTCCATTGCTGGGGCTGTATTCCATGCCTTCATGCTGTTCAGGGTACGACTTCTCTTTGGCTTTGGGACACTCTGTGGCAGAACATGGCTGTGTTATAATAATGTTATAATTAGGACAGCAGTTGTGGGTTGCAGTCCTCTACTAAGTATGTTCCCAAATGCAGTTTACTGTGCTGGCCTTTCTTCTGGTACATGACCCACTGTGTCACTTGAGCGATGAAATTCAATTGTAAATGGTGGGCGAATTAGAATTATTGTGAAGCCCTTGGAGGAGGCTGGGGCACAATTGGCAGCACAGTAATAAAGGTATAAAATACACGGTATGACAGTGAAGATTTGCTACAGTTTGATGAATGATCAGTTGTTCTCTAGGTCATTATCGGTGCAGGTGTGCACAGAAAAAAAACGGTGGTAATTATGGATGACCCAAAGCTGGTCTGGAAACCTCAGCTAAGTTTAGTCATTTTATGAGAACAGAACAGGAATGAATGAATGAATGAACAGGAACCAGCACCACACAGAGCAATTGCTTATCAGTCACGGGCTTTAATGTAGTGTTTCTGCATTTTCTGTGGTAAAAAATCTTTGAGTAAAATGCTCAGTGCTCTGTATTAATCAGGTTTTCAGGCTTTTGAGAGTCTTGTCAATGACAAGGGGATTTTTTTTTCCACAACCCTGTGATAGGTATTAAAGAGAGCAGAGGCTCGGGCAAACATTTGTCGGGTTCAGGTGTTGTTTCTGCAGGAACACAGGGGTGGAACAGCAGCAGCAGTACAGGGGTAAGGCTGAGTTCTTGGAAAGTATGAAATTCAGTCAACCCCTTGGAAAAGAGGAGAAATTGAGCCTGTTGCACCAGAACTGTGCTGGGATCAAAATGGAAACTGAGCAATACACTGTGCTACCTCAGACACAGGCGTTATAAAATGGTAGTTTATACTTACTGGGTGCGTTCAGCACTGGAGGAAAAAATTAACAGGTTTTTAAATAGTCCTGTATTTATTATTTTTCTAATTATGAAGTTCCATCTGATTTTTATTTCTACCACGTAACAATCATAGGATTGAACAGAGGTAGGATGTAACAAGCATCGCATTACCCATCTAGCCAATTGTGGCATTGGATGCTCTGTACAGCATCCCATCACTTGAAAAGAGGTTGTCTTTATAAACATGGACGTGCCTGGAAAACTGCACACGTTAGTCAGGCAGCTCTAGTATTTCTCTTACGTAGAAGAGTGAGGTACGAGGGGGAAAAAGTTGTGGAATGATGTTGTAAAAGTCTTGCAGAACAGTGTTCTGGGTGCAGGAGTTTGCATCTGTTGAGATCCAGAGCACGTGGCTGTGATCAGAAGATTGTTGGACAGTGAGTCCATAATAGTATTTTTGGACTCTCATGAGTGTTTGTCTCGCTTTTCATACAGGTTGATGTCATGACAGGGGTTGTTTTGGTTTTTTTTAAATTTCTTTATTTTTGTTTTTATCTTTCCTTGAATTGCCATGGTCTTGAAAACTTCTTTTTAGGGGAGGATGGATAGGCCTGTAAGGATGACAGTGTCAGCAGCTGTTACAACGCTGTTGTTCTTGCCTCGAGACAAGAGTTTTCATTGTAATCAAGCTTTCTCAGGCTAACCTGTAATTTATTATGTTCATTTCCTTTCCTTAGTATGTTGCAGACACTTAACAACATGCGCATTACAACCATTCTGAAATTGATCATTTGAATTCAAGTTCCTCGTAGAACAGAATGCATTATTTGATAAATAAAAGCACTTAGAAGACTAAAAAAGTGGAGCTGTTTAGTCATATATCTTCTGAACATTTATTGAAGATGCAGAATCCCCAAATGGAAATATTCTTGCATTTTGTATCTAGATGTGTGCTCTTGCTGACATTTATAAATTGTATCAGACATGTTTGAGGTTCTTACTCAAATTTTACGTGTTATTGTAGAATCTGCTGCGTGTTTTGTCAGTACCACGTTGCCTGGCAATTGCTCTCTTTGTGTATTTACTTGACAGTATCTAGGTTTGTTATCATATCAAATTTAGCTTTTACTTCAATCTCAGTGCTAATTGGGCTTAACTATTTAGCTTGTATATTCTTAGCAGTATATGTTATAGCTGGGTCAACACTGATACCCATTTTAGATACTTTTTATGTTATTTTAAGAGAAAACTTACTATTAGCTGATTTAGTTTAATTTTATTAAATGAGGTAGCTTTTATCCTGGATTTATTTTTTATTTTTTTGATAGAGTGGTCATGTTTATAAGCATTTTTAAACAGTCTTCAGAAGACTACAGAAAACTTGACAATTGAGATTCAGTTCCTGCCTGTTTCTTTAATTTTTAAAATTTGTTTTATTGTAGATGGTACAGGCTGTTCATACACACTGAGAGATGTTCCCAAACCTAACTTCAAATGTTTTTCTCCGTATGTGCATGCGAAGAAAAACAAATGCTAGCCACCTGCCTTCACTAAGTTCTGGTATTTTTAAAAAGTCAATTTTCTGGTCAATTTTAAAAGGCTGAGCCATGTGTACAGTGGTCCATGGAGTTACATGCACGGGATCTAAAGGCGTCTGTGAGGAATAGTTTATTTTAGCCCCGATCTGTTCCACTGTCTCCATATGGAATTGTGGGGATGGGATTTGGATTGTGTTTAGGAAAAGAGTATGTGAACCCCAGTGGTCTGTGTACGTGACATGGGCTGCAGGACTTCCATGAGAGTGAGTTTCTTTAGATAATGCCAAGCTCAGGCTAGAAATTTCTGTTCCCAACCATATTTGTAGTTCCGGCTTCGATTAGGAAAATTGAGAAACTATGTTATTAATGATTCTTTACCCTAACTCTTGATTAAAATTAGGGTTGATGTTGCAGAGGCTAAATTGTAACACTGCATCTTAGACTCAGTTCAGCTAAACACCTGTAGAGAAATTGAAAGCTGGAGTTAAGAGTTTAAAAAAACCCCACAAAAACAACAACAAAAAGAAACAAACCCCAAAACCCAAACCAAACCAACAAACCCCAAACCATCGGAGGCAGATGCTGTGAGAGGTTGTTTCCTTCTGTGCATTGCACTGTTGGACCCGAGTGCACATTTGGAGACATGGATGTGTGCCATGGATATCTTGCGGGGGAAAAAAAAAGTCTATCATGGCAACTTTTTGTGCTGTAATTTGTTACAAATTAATTTGTAATGAACTGCTCAGACTACAGCTAACGTGCCTGTTGCTTCTTGCTGTGAACAGTTTGGGTGTATTGCCGTGGTCAGGAGGCTTCCCTGGCAGCCAGTCTCCAGTATTAAAATGAATGGCTAACAATGGCATTTGTTAATAGAATGCATTTATTGTCATTAAATACAGTGTAAAGTGTAGCTGTGTCAAATTTCTTTTGAGATTGCTGATTGACTAACCCTCACTGCTGACTTATTGTATATTTATTATCTAGTGGCTGGCAACCCACTACTGAATTAATGAGGGGAGAAAAATGAACACCAACTTTTAAATAAGCATCAGCTATAACAATTTCTTGTGCAGCCTTACAATTCTTTATTTTCTACAACTCTAGGTTGAAAATCATACGGGTAGGGATAATGTTAATACTCTTTGAAGTAATGAGCCATAAACAGAAGAAAAACCTAATGAATTTTTTTCTTTCTTTGTGTGAACTGGAGGAAAACTTGCAGTACCAGCAAAATTCTTTCATTCTTCCTTGCTTTGAAACCATGAGATTCTTTGCTAAAAGAGAAGTTGCTTCACTCAAAAAAACCCCCCACACATCCCATCAAGGACTGTATACTTCGAAGTGTGTTTCCACATACACACACCCCCCCATAGTCCTGCTTTTACCTTTTTTTTTTTTTATTTTGACAAAGCAGTTTCTTGTGTGAACTTTAGAAACCTCAGTGAATGAACACCCCCGAAAATAAAACGCTTTTTAAGCCTAGCTGCGGGAACAGAAGTGTTGAAAGTAGTGCTATTTCTGTTTTGTGGCGTAAATACTAAATTATTCCTTTTTCCCTTTCCTACAGGTGCTTCAAAAACTAGGAAAAGCAGATGAAACTAAGGATGAACAGTTCGAAGAATACGTTCAAAATTTCAAACGACAAGAGGTCAGTCACTTTTTCGGTTTCTTTAATTTCGCCATAAGAATTGCTGATATTGAAGGTGTTACAGGGTAACAGGGAGGATTTTTTTTTATTTTTTTAGTGGGTGCAGGGTTTTTTTTCCTGCTGTTTTCAAACAGAAATAACAGTTGGATTTGTGCATGCAGAGGGCTAAAAATCATCGTCGTGGCCAGGCTTGGCAAACAAAGATTTGGGAAGGGCTCTACCCACGCTGGTGGCTAAAAAGGCTGATGCCAGATAGGCAAAGGTGACCCAAAGAGTTGATAATCTACTACCAGTGTGATCCTAAATTCTAAACCCAGTTACTTGTTGTTTTGTTTGGACTGACTTTTTGGCTCTGAGGTGATAAATCGCGATTAATTATACAGTACCTTTATATATACAGAATATATATTTTTATATATATATATATATACACAGAATATATATTTATATATACAGAATGCCTCCCATGGGCTGCAGAAATACCACCAAGAAAACAATCTTGGTACGTAGGCGTGGACCGACGTGCCTGTCGTCTTTGTGAGCTCCCAGAGAAAGGCAGTGGAGGGTGAGCTCCTCCCACGTATTTTACACAGCGTCAAAATTGACTCATGTCAGCGTTTGCGGTTTCTGCTCCGAACCAGTCCCATCCCCAACATGCACTTTTCTCCTTTCCGTGTAAACACAAACCCTGCATCCCCACTGCTGGGATGCCTGGTGACTCTTTTTGCATCTTATGGCCCACTTAGCCTTTGTTTTCCTCTCTCTCAGCGTAGAAGAGAGGAAAGTTTCAGGAGCTACGAAGCTGTTGCTTAGATCTTTGCTCTTCACCCAAGAGAAAAGTGCTGGCAAGTAAAAGAAGCTCTTTCTCTGTTAAAGAGTAGTTCCTCCCTCAAATTTCTTGAGGTCAGGAAGGTGGTGGGAATTGATAGGACTGAAGAAGCTTTGAAACCCTGCAGAGATGTTATATTTTCCCTTTTCTTCGCCTTCCACTTTTCCAAGACTTCTTGATTGTCCTGACGTTCTTGCTCATCCTTGCTGTTGGTATCCCAGCTGTTCTCACAGCTGGTAACTGTCTCTAGAAAGGTACATCTGTAAGGGTTTTTTGGGTGTAGAAGGAGCCACTGGAGCATCCCGATGAAGAAACAAAGTTTGTGGGATTTTTTTATTTTTTTTAGCTCAAAATTCTGAGAGAAATTTAAAAATAAAAGAGGTGAAAGAGAAAACACATCTATTTTTAAGCAAAGTTATGTCTCAAATGTTGGGGTTTTTTGTGTCCTTTAAAGAGAGTTTTCTGTAGTGATGTTTGTCAGCTGAAAGTCTCGCCTAGGGCTAAAGAGGATCTACTTTATTCCTTCCTTCTTTGATGTACTGACAGACAGTAATGAACAGTCAAGGACTCTGCGGGAACTGCATGATGCTGAAGCTGGATGCAAATGTGAGAGGGAATTGTGCAGGGAGGAGGGAGTGCAAAGGGAACCACTGCAGCTCTCTGGAGGGGCACATGCAGAGTAGGGTAGGTCCACTGGCACACCAAGGGGAGACACTTTCTCTATTTATTGAACAAGTCACACATCCTTACTGTGCTTTCAGAGAACTCTGTTGTGCTCAGTTCTGAAAGTAAAAGGGGGAGAAGATGCTACAAAAGCATTCTTTCTGCCACAATGACCATTAGGAAGGATACAAATAGCTAAAATTTTCTAAGTTTGGTCCACGCTTTGATTTACAACTAATTAGTAATGCGAAGACATGAAGCATTGCAATGTGCGTCTGAATTGTCACTCTTAGTGATGAATGCCTTGCAGAACTGCTGCCTTCTGTGAGCTCAGGCAGCGGTCTCTGTTTACATTCAGTTCTGCTTTCAAGGTTAGTTCTGATACTTCAGAGCCTTTTGAAAAGGGAAAGTTAAATTCTAGATATTGAAGAATTAAAAAAAGGGTGTGTGGTTGACTGATTCTTGTGCTGAGGTTCCCCAAACTGTTGATGTGGCCAATTGAGAGGCTTGCAAGCAGAACCACCCCTGGTAGAGGCTCTCCCATTTTTTTCCGGTTCCCTCCAGGATTATTTATCTCTGTGGTGGTCACTGACCTAACAGGGCCATGGTGGAGGCAGTTTGAGAGGATGTCCACTCTTTTACTTCGTTTCGTGCAATCTTGCTTAGCAGTGGTTTGTCTGTTCCCTGACCATCTTGCTGACCCAGAAGAGAAAACACAATCCCTTCAGGTCCGTGTCTCTTTGCAGGTCCTGGGTTGCAGCTGGTGCCCTGTGTGCTCTGGGCATCCTGGGAAGCTGTGAGATGGTCTCTTTCTCTTGTTTCCCTGCCCAACTGAGCCTGCAATACACAGGAGCTCAACTGATCTCATGTACAGAACAATGTTTTAATAATGATCTCCAAATACAATAAATGAGGACTCTCAGTTCAGCCAGGGAAAGGGTAGAAAAAGGAAAGTGCTCGTTATCCAGGAAACAGGTAATTAAAAAGCTGAAATCCTATGTGTTGATTTTTTGGCTGAATAGCAGATTGGATGGTGGGTGGGTACCAAACTCGGCAGAGGGCTGTGTGTGAGCAGATCTGTGTGGAGAAAAAGCTCATTGCAGTTCCCCAGTGATCCATTCCCATTGCCTTCTGGATGCAGCTGGGTAGGAGCCCCCTGTGAACTTGACAACTCAGGACTGATTTACCCAGATGAGTCACCGTGGAGAAACTGAGTCATCCCTTGTCCAGAGAGAACAGAGTTGCTTTGCAGAGCCCCAGGACTTTCTCTATCAGAAGCAATAAGCTTCTGCAGCTGACACCAACAATGGAAACATTTAGGTTTTAAACAGTGAATACAGCTGTTTTTCGCCTTCCACTTAAGTTGAAAACTGAAAATTGCCTCTCAAAATCAAAGCTTGTGGAACAAACAAAATGTATAAACTCACATATGACAGCATGACACAGACTTCCAGTGTATTGCAAGAAATTTCTTGAGGCTTAAACATTTCTCTCTGCACAGCTAATTCTGGTTGTGTTCAGCCTCTTAATTGACCCTGAAATTCAGAGTGAGAAAAAAAAAAAAAAAGAGAATTCTTGCATAATTCTCTTGACTGTGAAATTATCATCAAAGTCCATCAGAGATTTACCCAAAATTTCATCTGTATTCTGTTGTTCAAGCAACTGCATCTTACACGTTCTTTTTTTGCCAGGAAGTAGCAATTGCCTTTATGCCCACATATTATTTTAAAGACTCAGAGTGCTGGCTTTATTTTTCTAAGAAAGCAATATTTTATTTCATGTATATGCATATTTACCTTACACTGGGGCAACTAACAGCAAGTAAAGAATGTCTTGCGGGTGGTATAGAAAAACCTTTCTTTTTAGGTATTTCCCTGATGGCTTCGTAATGGAATGACAAAATTCCGGTGTTAGAGGTGCATTTATAATTATCATTTTTCTATGGGCCAGGTAATTAATTAGCCCATGCTCCAGGTTCAACATTTTTAATGCTCTCGACTCTCACTAAATTGGAGCCATGTATTTGGTTTTTGTATCGAGCACATGCTGTCCTGACCTTTCCTGTAAAGATGTATTGTGTTTACATCCTGTATGTGACATGATAGAAAAATCAAACTCTCCTGTTCTAACTGGGAAGCTGTAAATAAATTACTCCTGGCAAACAGGTCATGCAGTTCCAACTTCTGTGGTGGCCAGGTGGCCTTTAATTTCAGAGGAGATGCAACAATTTTTCTTATGCATCAGGAAGCAAAAGCTGATTAAGACAGAAACCATGGGGGTTTTTATTGTTTTAGTCATTAACTTTTCTTTAGGCTGCATCAGTGTCACAGCCAGTGGTGCTGTCGCTCTCTTTGTCTTAATTCCAGTGCTAAGATTTGCTTAAATAACAACGCCAAGGTTATGGTGTCGATCCCCACTCGGTGATCCTTGTGGGTCCCTTCCACTCAGAATATTCTGTGACATAATAGCGCTGATCCAAATGCTATTATTTAAAAAGAAAACCAAAAGCTAAGCATACACAAGAATCAGTAGTGCTGAAAAGGCTTGATGCTGCTCTAAGGGCGTGTAAGACCTGTGGCCACTGAGGACATGACCCTGGAACACCCAACTGTCTTGTCTCTCTGAGGGCGTGTCTTTATATAATACTGATGGTGTAATGAGAGCAGGGAGTAGAGAGGTGATGTGCTGCAGTGGTCAAAGCAACAATCTGTCGTTTGGGACATTGCTGGGAAGGGCCTTGTCGACTTTCCTAAAGGTGGATGTTGGTTTGGGTTGTTGGTGTGCTTCCCTCGCTCTTATGGGCAGTTTAATGGGATTGCATCATAGATTTTTTGGTAATTTGCATCGTGAGTTGGGCCAGGTGAGCCAAGAGCACTAATTTTTGCTGCTGGAGTCTGCTGGAAGGTGTGTGCTGTTATCAAACAACCTGATGGTAAGAAGTTTGCTGTTAAGTGTACTGCTGAGATTTCTCTCCTGAGTTTCTTACACATTGTGAAACTCTGACTCATTTGGTTTCCTCATGTAGAACAAAGCATCAGTGCTGTCTGGGGAAATTCCATTTCGAAGGTCCATGGCATTGGTGAAACGACACGCAGTTTTCATTCTCCCTCAAGAAACTGTGTCCCATTGAACAAAATTCATGGCTTTAATGAAAATACTTGGAGCAGTGGTTTCAGAGCCACCAGATGCTTTCATCTGATAGACCAGAAAGTAGAAAGAGTGTACCAGTAAACACCACGGAGAGGCAACATTAAATACATGACAATCTTCAGAACAGTACTTTTTAAAATCTGTATGTCGCAGTTTGCAAGACATGCAAAGCCAGCAATGCAGTATTTTCATCATGTGAATATAATTTTAAGGTGATAAAAGTATATCTAACTTCACTAATAGTGAGTTTACTGTAGAAAGTATGAAGGCCAGATGCTCATTTTGCAGAATCCACAGGGCTGAGGAATTTAGTTTTTATTTCTGGTATTTTTAGAAAGGTCTAATTCTGTTGCCATTGACACTGAGAGATTATCTCTCAAATTCAGTCAGAGCTGGCCCTAGTTCATGGGTGGTTTAGTGTCACATCACACAACATTTGCTAACAAAGAAAAATTCATATGGCTCTATCATGCTTCGATATTTCAGTGGATTGTGGCCTGCCAATAACCCAGACTAAAGGAGCTGCACATTAAAATTATTCTTTCAAATGAAGTGTGAGAAGTCATAACAGGACATAAGGCAAAATATTTGCATTGTGTTTTGCTACTTTGACCTTTTCTTACCCGTTTTCCTGAGCAGTGGTGGCTGCTGGTGGATGATGCTGACCAAGCGCCATCAGTCTCAGAGTGGTTTATGTATAAGGTCGAAAAAAACTGCACAGCAGCGCAGTTACAGGCACGGTGTTCGAGCAGTGTGTGTCCCTGACGTGCCATTTGTGGTGTGCTAGTTAATCCTAAAGACAAAACCACGTTTGCATGAATAAATGTAGACCTTTTGCTGGATCTGAGGTCAGCCAAGAAGGTTCTCAGCCTTCCGACTGCGGCTTGCTGCTCCTGAAGCATCAGAAATTCTTTAATAACTAAAAGTGGTTATAGTACGGGCACCAGTTCAGCTGGATCGTGATGAAGAGCCAAGTTGCTGTATCTTCCATGTTCACCCCAAGCGCTCAGGCCGGAGAAGGTATGAATTGGAAAGATAATTTCTATACCTTCCTGTGGCTTCTCAGAGTACTGGAGGCCCTCCCAGGGGGAGACTGACATACGTAAAAGGAGAACTTCCCTTCTCTTCCTGCCAAATGTTTGCTGATGCTCCTCTTCAGACGCGAGAAGGAGAAGTTTGCTCCTCTCTGCAGTCTCCTTTCCTCTGTGGCAACACCGGTCATTTAATGCCTTGATCCATGGAAAGCAGACAATTCCTGTCGCCTCCCTGCCTCCCATTCTGGCACGGAATAAAGTAGGAAGAGGTCAGTGTCTGCAGTGTTCTGTAGAGTCATGCATTGTGTGGCAGTGATGCCTCAGGGTAGTACTTTTTGCTAAGTAGAATCAAGTTGTCCACGTACGTATTTTCTCAAAGGACACAACATCAAGCTACTGCTTCAGAACTTTCTGTTGTCTTTTAAGTAGTTAAGCCTGAGGTTTAATCCACTGATACTCAACCTGCCCCTGTCTGGCCCTTGTTTTGATATCCAGCTTTGATCCCAAAGCACAGGAAGGGGTTGCCATCATTTGAAGCATCGAATGTGGTCCCAAACCAGAGAAAGGTTGGTGGTCTGGCTTCTCCTGCTCACTTGCTCTTGCTAAGCAGCTTCTCAGGTACCACCCTGGTGGGTCTGTGCTCAGAATTTTACCTGTTAATGGCTAATGAGAGCCATAGGTGACTTGCTCCAGATCAAATTAGTGTAAAAGCTCTTTTCTCTTTGCTGAAGCTGAAAAGTGAATTCAGTCTGCTTTCTAGACCGCTCAGGCATTTTTACCTTCCCAATTCTTTAGTATTTCCAGGATCTTGGACGTTTGCTCTCTTCTTACAGGGCATTGCAGTTTGAGGGAAGGGATCTGGGGTGGTGTTGATCCCATTCTAAAGGCCTTCAGTTGCCTTAGGACGCTGGAGAAGCAGGGGAGTCTGATGGATGCAATCTGCATCACAGCGTATGTGCTGGTGAGGCAAGTATTTCACCAGAACCACAATTTGGACTTAACGTGGCTGCAGGTGGATGGATTCCAAGTGCCAGGTAGCCCCTTTCAACCTGAATTTCTTATGAACCCGTGTCTGAATGCTCTGAGCGTTGCAGTCACTGATGGCAAATCCTTTACTGACATCAGAAGTCTCTCGACTTAAGTGGCGTTATAACAGCTGATACCTTCTGCCTTCTAAAGTATTCACACTATTCATGCGCACCCTTTACATTCTGAATTTCGTGTGGAAAATGTGAGAGAAACTCCAAAGCAGTCAGTCATAGTTTGCAGCTTGGTTTTTCCATATGGTGTGGCTGTATGTGAGAAAATGTGACTGCAAGCTGAAATTCCTGTGCTTCCCAACTGCTTGAATAAATAATTTGAAAAATATCGAGAAATGGTAAATGTGGAGTGTTTCAAAAATCTTCAGGCTATTGAAGGTGTCCCGGACAGCAGCTTTTTAGCAATGAAGTATGTGTGTAACACAGGTCTCTTTGCAAATCCTGGGACCTGTGAAGTCCGGCTTGTGATACAGTCAGAGATAAAGCAACCCGAGCCATCACGTTTTGCCTGTTCTGAGTTTTTCAAAGGCTGTTGGTATAAGGGAAAGAAAGAAAATTTTGATGTATTTGCCGAAGCAACAGTTGGGATTTCACAGTAAACTGCAAGATGCACTAGCTAAACAAAATGGAGTAGCTAAAGTTATCGCATTTTAATAGTTATTTACTTGCAAAATGTTAAAATACTTGGTAAACTGTTTGCTAAGATACTAAACTCTTTATGTAAGGCTGTGGGTTTTCTGCAGGTCTGGCATGGCCTCCTAGGAGTGATTTCCAGTGGAGGTGCACCTTTCTTGATTCTAGTTCCTTGTGTTTCATGGGCCACTGGCCAGGTTGACTTGAACTGAATGTTGGCCATAAAATGTGCCTGTTTTTCTTTGGGTGGAATTCTTGGGTGGAGCAGATGATCGATAAAATAAACCCAGAAAGTCTAGCCTAGAGAGCACACTATGCACAGCATCTTTCCCACCCGCCTTTCCTGTACCAATCTACTTGCAACATGTGACACTATTCATCAGACAGCTCCTGAAATTGCTTTTTTGTTGTTAAGTTCAATGTACTGCGTGTTTCAAGGCATTAAAAATAGCTGAAATGTAGTTTTACTTACTTGCTTTTTTTTTCTCCTTTTCTAGGCAGAAGGTTCCAGACTCCAGAGAGAACTGAGAGGATACTTAGCAGCCATTAAAGGTGATTTTTAAGTTTTACACCATGCTTTCATAAAGCAAACTTGTTCAAAAAGTTGAGACAAGCAGGTTTGTATAAGTTTGTATAAGTTACTATATATGAAATACGCCTTCAGTGTCAACTCGTGGGTAGAGCCCTGCATGCACAGCTCATCCTTTATGTGCAGGACCTCTGCCCACATTCTCACATTGCGTGAGTTTTCAGAACTCACAAAATCTACACATCTTGTTATTTGTCTTTGCAAATGCAAGAATGTTAAATACCCTGTGCAAGGTGTCCCAGTCAAGGGATTGCTTGAGCTCCACAGCTGTGATGTTTCCAGGTATTACTAGTTGGATGACAATCTTCCTCCAAAGCCATGTGATTTCTCATATATTTCTGACTGCTTGATCCATTATTTTATAAGTTTAAAACTCAAATGTGGTGTCTTTTGGTACTGCATTGAGAATCCAAGTAGCAAAAATTGGCTGGTCGGAGCTTAAATATCAGAGATAAGTAAAGAGCTGTTTAAATCCTATTAGAGATTTGTAAATCCAGCACACTCAGCTGCTCACTGTGTGCAAAGTGCCACCTCTCTTTGGAGCAGCTGGAGGTGCTAAAGGGGAGGGAATAGCAGTTGGTGACTGATAGAGAGACAGTGGCTTCTTGAGATAAATATATATATATATATATGATAAATATATATGTGTGTGTATGTATTTTTAACCTGGCTCCAGTCCAGTAGGGAAAATGTTGCAAATGAGTGTTAACATCCCTGAAAGTCACTGTCATAATGATGCTTCAGCAGCTGTTCCCAGGCAGATAAGAAAACTCTTTTTGATGGGAATTGTAAAAGGGAGAGCGAAGCAGTAGCTTAATGTCTTTGACCACCTATTGTTTTCTGGATGGACTGGCCAAAAAAAAAATCCCATACCAGACAAATTTTTGCTGTAATCAGACTCCTTCTTTTGTTCATTGGTGCTTCCTAGTCTTAGCTGGACATTGATCTTTCCTGTTGCTTATTCAAGGACTTGGAGGAACCATGTCATAAAGATGTTGAACTTGTGAATGGCTTTTATGTGACGTTCTATTTCATCTACATGATAGTTTAATGTCTGCTGTTTGTACTGACAGGATTGTGTACTATCCCCTGGAGCTTTAGTCATCTCATGCCTCAGTCTTCTGTCTTTTCCAGTCTCCTTGGCATTATTTATCTGGGTTCTCTACTTCCTGATTTATTTTTAAGCTTTGGAGTGCTGTAAGTGACTTTGAATGGTTTTATGGACCAGTTGTTAGAGAAACCCTATTATCAGTGCCTTGTTCTCTACCCTACCCCGAGCTCTTTGCAAGTACCAGTGCAAGTGGGGAGGCACAAACCTGGATCTTCATGCACTTGGCAAGGTGACAAAGATAAAAAGGAATCTGACATGGCTAAAAGGAAGCACCATACCTTTCAGGTGGCTTAATGTGCTGAGAACTGGTAACTGCTCTGCAGGAAGGAGAGGGGAGATTTTGGAGGTCTGTAAGAGGTTTTGCTGCCTGGTTGTCACCCTGTGGCTGGCAGAAGTGCACATGTCCTCCAGAAAGGTGAATCTTAAAGTTGGGCATGCAATTTCTTAAAAGCTATAAAACTATTCATCATCTTTCTGCAAAATTTATTCATGAATTAATGGAATTATTTTATTGTTCCAGTGGAAGCTTTAATGGATTAGTGGCAATATCAAATACAACCCTTATGGGAGGATAGGTCATTTCCCTGAGAACCACATAAGTAATTAAATATCAAGACCCAGACCAAGATGCCTCATTCCATTGGGAAAATGGAAGTTTCTCCATGATTCAGCCTAGGTTTCCCGGCAAGGGCGTGAGGAGATCCCACAGTATATGGGTTCTACAGCCTACATGGTGTCCCAGGCCAGTCTCTGTCTCCATCGGAGCTTGAATACATTGGGATTGTGACGGCAAAGAGCCACCTACCCTGCACCACCTCTAGGGTTCTGAATGGGAGTGTCTCTTCACTGCCACCCCTGGGATCCCTATCACATGGGGGCCTCGAGAAGTTTTTTGGGCTTCCAGGAACAGGGACCCTTTCCCAGAGAAAGGGTGATTTAATCTGAGAGGCTCAGGCTTCAGCAACTGGGTTATTCAGCAACATTTTTCCGAAGCAACTGAAATATTTTGGCATTTTTAGTTATTGAATAAATGACTCAATTACCAAGAAGCAGTACTGAATGAAACCATTTGTATTAAATATAAATTTCTTGCTGTTCCTCAGCAGTAAAATTCTTTTCACATTTCTTAGTACTTTAATGACTTGCTTTTAACAATTTATCTGTCTCAGTGATAGCAGTGAAAAACAGCAGAGAGAGACAGCCTGCAGTCTGTGACTGAGGCACTAATCCTCTTAATTTTAGTGCTGAATAATGCATAAAAGGTATCAGTGCATAAGAAATAATTCTATGTGAAAACAAGCCAAAAAGAAAAAAAAGTCGTTGGACATTGTAAGTTTATGCCCACAGGCGTGAAAAAGACTGGGAATTCATGGGATTGAAATTTATCTGTGCACTCATTTGGGGGATTGCACTAAACCTGGTGTAGATGCAGTTCAAGGGGAGGACAATGGGTGACCTTGGCCTGGAAATTTCAGGTCACTGAAGAAGCCAAGGACTGCAATGCCCACTCACCTCACACTGCAGCTGGACTTGAACTGATGGGTTTTTTCACAGGAACGTGATGGAATGGAGCATTAGGTGATTCTCAGAACTGGCAAAAGCTGATGCAGGGTTGCTGTGACTCAAGCAAGGGATGTTAGATGTCTTTTACTTCTTCCCTTAAGCAGATATTTGCAGCTCTGTAGTACTTAAAAAAGGGAGCCTGCGTAGGACGGGCGCTCCGGGGCTGAGCTGAGTGCAAGCTGCAGGAGGGATTACCTGGCACCGGTGCCAGCCTGGCTGCCACAGGGACCTGCAGGGCAGGTTTATCACACCCGGGCTCCAGGGCAGACCTTCAGGGATCATAAAGGATCAAGCATCAGGAGGGAGGAGTAAACCCTCCCAGGCTGTGTGTTCACCCTTTTTAAACAGGGTGACACTGTGCTGGTTTGGTCTCACCTCTTGAGCTGATTAATTTGCAGTGTCATTGAAGATTTTAAATGACGCTGCAAATTTTACTGTAATCTGGCATCTCCTAAGGAACAAAAAAACCCCAACAAACAAACAAAAAAATTCCCCTTTATTCAGGAACTCTTTTCTTAGACAGAAATAGATCATCCTATAGATCCATGGAGGAGAAAAGGAAGAAATGCATCTTAAGTTCTTGTGCTATCCTAGTTCTCTGAGTTGAGCTCTGTCATTAAAAAGCACCCCCAAGACAATCCCTGCAGAGATCAAATACTCTGTTTTTTTGGCTCAGTAGCTTTCAATTTAAGGATGAAAGCTTCTACTCTCTCAATTCCAGTGTTTGCATTGTATTTGCTCTCCCCTGTGCCATTTTCTCTTTCGAGCCCAAGGACTGAGAACAGCCGTGTACTTTCAGCTTTTTCTGTGTCTCTTTCCCTGTCCTGCCTGTTCCATAGACCACCATTTTTATATTAGGAGGTGTGCAGTGCCACATTTATCTTCCTGTCATGTCTTGAGCCACGTGTTTTGGAGTGCATGGTGGGATAGCCACTGACTAGGTCGAGTCTGCTCTTCTAAACATTCATTTCAAATGAACTCTTCCACTCCTGAACATTTCTCTGTGCAGAAAACAGAAATGTCAATGTTATTCCTAAATTCAGCCACTGAGCAGTGAAATCTGAAGATCACGTTAGAGATACTTTCAAGACAGCACAAACGTGCTGCACCAAGCAGGTTTTGGCTAGAGAAAAATATGTGCTTTCTGAAAAAAAAAAGTGAATGCCAAGTAAAAAATTTAGTGGCGTTGTTCAGATTTTGCAAAGAAGTTGAAATGTAAGTTGTCGTTTTAAAATTACTGGTTCTGGACTCTTACCAAGTTAGGTGAGATCAGTTTTGTTGCACTGGATACTGAACCATATTCGACATCTAATGGATTGGTGCTCCATCAAAATAGAAAGGCAGTGCCTTTATTGAGGGTGGTTTTTTTGTTCGCTGGGGTCACACAGATCTCACCAAGGGTAGATTTTGGCTCTTTCTGACAATACCATTGAAACCATTTCATTTTTAAGCCAGCTTCTCTCTGTATTACAGACTGATAACCATCAATAGTCCCTGTTTTTGTTCCAGCTGTGGTAGCGAGAGCTCCCAAAGTCCCTGATCCCTTTGGCCCAGCACTTGGTGCTTCTCTGCAAGTGTAGATAAACACCAGGCTCAAAAAACTTGTAAAGCTACTGGGTGAGCATACAAGATTCTTCATAAAACCAGATCCGTTATGGCACTCTCTCCAACTTCAGGCATCTCTTTTCCAAATTTGCCAGAGGCAATAGAATAGTGGATGCATGTGGGTGAAAATGAAGATATTTAGCAACTGTTTCTTGTAGTTTGCAGTTCTATGTTCCCCCTTCTGTCTGTTTGCAGGGATGCAAGATGCCTCAAAGAAGCTCACAGAGTCTCTCCATGAAGTGTACGAGCCAGACTGGTACGGGCGTGAGGATGTGAAAATGATCGGAGAGGTAAGATGTGTGGAAAGAGAGAAAAGGCGCTTTGGCTGCAAATGGGTTAGCCCGAGCTGTTAGGGAGAAGTGTGCCTCTGAAATTCACCTCAATTCTTTGTTGCATGTCAAATCCTGTTTTCTCAGCATATAAATTTCTGGTCCTGTGAAGTGCAGCTCCTGCTGACGAGCTGCAGCACTTGCAGGGTCTCTTTTACCACCCGATGGGAACTCCCTCTGGGGTCAATGGCAGTGTGAGCAGGACGGGCCCTGAGAGCACCTGATTGCTGAGTTTGTACAAGGGTGGTGTCTTCCTGTGTGTTTTTACAGTCGGGGTTCTCAGTTCAAATGAACATGAAAAATAATCCAACCCGCTTACCCTTGTGCGCTGTGTAACACCTGCTGAGCCAGTGGCACTAGGCAGGGTATCTGATGTGCATCTCTCTGAAAAGACTACGGAATTCAGCACTAATCAGGCTGCAGTACATGTTCATTTTCGCCCTCGTAACTTCCTCCAGTGATGAGACAACGCTGCAGGAACTTGACTTGAGGTGCTCTGAACTGCTTGCTTAAACAGCCTTAATTCCGGGGGGAGTCTGTCAGCAAATGTGCTGGTGGGGACAGGAGAGTGCAAGCAGTTGACAGGGAAGCTTTGAGACACCTGGCATTCAGTTTGCAGGGCCTCCTCGACAGCACAGTTAACGAGAAACTGGAATACAGAACAGCCTCCCCAAATCTTTGCTTCTCTGTGGCTGCCTTCTCCCACCTTTCCCTGCTGCTTTTTGATTAAAAAAACACCCAACTTCCAAACTGTATCAGTTAAGATACCATACCATTTATATAGTTTTAGCTTAAACAGCTGGAAAATCTCATCCTGTTGTTGCACCTCATCCTGTATCTGTAGATTATTAGATTGTACACTCATAAATTTGTAGTTGTCTGCAAAAGGACCATAATTTGGCTCTTAACTCTATTAGATGTCAAGATAAATGTCAGATATGTCTTCTTAATATGAGATTTGCGAGCAATATTACAAAATCTCCTGGTTTTTTTTTTTTTTACCTACAGAATTACAAATGTAGATTTATGCATCCCTCAGCTTAGAGTAAAAAACAGTTATGTATCTGTTCAGTCTAGGATATAAATGATCATTCCAAAAGGGACCCACGTACTTGACCTTATTCTGTATGGTAGGAAAGATGATGGCTTTAAGGACCTTTCAGCAATGTTGTTTGGGTCCATTAGCTTTCAGAAAACCTTCATTACTTTTAATTTGTCCAAAATGTGTATCAGCGAGGTAGAAAGGCAAATGTACACAACTGGCAATTGTATGATATGACCTAACGCTGAGCTGCCCTGTAGACCACTGTGATTAAATACTGTGTTAATAAATGGATTAGGTATTTCTATTAAGCATGTTTAATAGATTGGAATAGTTCATTAGGGACTCCTTCAGAGCAGGAAATAAATGAACCGAAGGCTGGCATCACACGGTATTTATACTATGCCCTATAGCAGCTTATGAGAAAACAAACACTAGGGAATAGCTTCCAGCCTTGTGGGTGAGGATACCAGCCCTGCAGGGCAGAGCTCACACCCTTTAGCCTTCCTCCCACCAAAGGGGATGTGGAGTGATTTTAGAAATGTGCAGGGAAAGGGGGAATTGAGGTGTCTAACACTGCATTCACGGCTTGACTTGTTCCATTGAGAACCTGAGGAGCACGCCTGTGTCCCCCTGAGGACCACAGCTGTGTCACCCTGAGGAACACGGCTGTGTCTCCCTGAGGAACACGGCTCTGTCACCCTAAGGAACACCTTGAACCCGTGAATCCTTTTTTTTGCATAGCAGTTACTCTTTGAAATAGTGAAAACACAAACTAATAATTAAGCTAAATCTTATTTTGCCGTGAGTTACGCTTGCAATGTCGAAGTATTCCTTTTCATTCACCTGATGAGCGTGCTCTGATTCATTGCCATAAAGGACATCCTAAAATTTCAGAAAGCTTAATCTTTGCCAATTACATTTTTTATTTGTCTTAGGCTTAAAGTGGCATTAAACTACTAAGCCCATTTTTCTCTTTTCTGCCTTTTCAGAAATGCGATGAACTTTGGGAAGACTTCCATCAAAAACTGGTGGATGGGTCATTGTTAACCTTGGATACATATCTAGGACAATTTCCTGATATCAAAGTAGAGTATTGATTTTCTATAAAGACGATTTGTGAAGTTACTGTTGAGTTGCAAAATAAATAGAGAATGAGATCACAAGCAAAGAAAAATGAGAAGGGGGGGGAGGTGGAAGCCATTCTCTCCTCTAGTGTACAAGGTGTTGTTGTGTAAGTGTAGCCCTGATACTAGGCTGTGCCTGTTTTCCAAGTGAACAAAAATGTTTTTCATGCAGTTGTACTTGAAGGTAAATTAGCCTTTGGTGAGGAGATTTTTAGGCTTTTTTCCTGCTTCTGTTTCTTTGGTGTGAGATATTTCTCAAGAACTTCAGTAGGGACACATTAAGCTCTTCAGCTGTTAAAATGCTAGACAAAAAAAATTACACAGAAAGCAGACTTTGTTATTGGCCAGATGCACCTGTGAGTGCCTTTAACTTACCTAAGCCATAGTTCTTGTCTCTTTATTAGTTATATAAAGATTTTGTAATACACATCAGGAAAGAACGTTGTACAGATTCTGACCTCTGCCAGATGGCTGTCTGGTCTGCAGTCCAGGGAAATGACTGCTAAATGAAATGTGTGGGGATAAAGAATTGTTATAGGTGAGAGGCAGATACTTCCATATTTGAATGTGACTGTATGGACATTGCTGGAAAATTTTTGTGATGGTTTATGACTGAGTAGGTATCACAGAGTCATCCTCTTTGGCGTTTGCATCAGGCACTCATGAAAAATCACTTTTAAAATACCAGGAAATTAGTATGTAAGGTCCCTGGGACAATGTTTTTGCGGGCACTGGGGTCCATCAGTGCTGGTCACTTTTCAACCACCACCTCCTAAGGGCACGGGAGCAGCAATCCCCAAATGTCAGAGCTCAGGCAGGTGAGGCAGAGGGCGGCTTGGCTCAGCAGGGAATTTTACTTGGAAATATGGAAAAAAAGGAAGGTGTGTGCCCAGTGGAAGCAAAGTCGAGTGACATGGGAAGAATTCAGAGGTGCTGCTTGCTGGTGTAGGGAGAAAGCTCATGTGGCCAAAGCTCAGGTGGAGTCGAAGTTGCCAGAATTGTGGGAGACAATAAGAACAGTTTTTTCAATTACTTTAATGGCATTAGGCAGTATAGAAATACCATTGGCCTGTTCCAGGATGAGGATGGTCCCCTCCCAAACAGGGACACAGACAAGGCAGAGGGCTTTGATGCTTTCTTTGCCTCTGTCTTCAACACAGATGATGGACCAAGGGGGTCTCAGTGCCCTGAGCTGGAGGACCTTGACTGTGAGGATGATCAACTCCCAGTCCACCCTGAAATTGTGTGGGGTCTGCTGTTCCAGCTGGATCCCTACTAATCTATGGGGCCTGATGCAATTCATCCAAGAATCCTCAAAGAACTGGCTGATATCATCACAAAACCTCTATGGATGATTTTTGGGTGGTCTTGGGAACCCAGGGAGGTCCCAGGTGATTGGCAGCTGGTGAATGTCCCTGTTTTCATGAAGGAGGACCCTGGAAACTCCAGGCCTGTCAGTCTCACTTCAGTGCCCGGTAAAGTTATGGAGAAGATTATTCTGGGAAGTATTGAAAAACACCTGAAAGACAACACAGTCCTTGGTCACAGCCAGCACAGCTTCAGGAGAGGAAAGTCCTGCTTATCAAAGCTGATTTCTTGTTATGACAAGGTAACTCACCCAGTTCATCAGGGGAAGGCAGTTGCTGTGGTCTCTTTGGATTTCAGTGAAGCTTTTGATCCTGTCTCTCCCTGGATCCTTCTGGACAAACTGTCCAACCCACAGCTGGATAAACACCCTGTGGTGGGTGAGCAGTTGGCTCATGGGTCAGGCACAGAGGGGGACAGTGACTGGGGTGACACCAGACTGGCCACCTTCACCAGTGGGTTCCACAGGGCTCCATCCTTGGCCCTGCTCTTCAACAGCTTCATCAGTGACTTGCACACAGCGCAGGAAGGGACACTGAGAAACTTTGCAGATGACACAACTGGGAGGAGCTGTTGAGTCCCTGGAAGGCAGGGAGGTCCCTCAGAGAGACCTGGACAGATCAGAGGGCTGGGAATCACCAACCGTGGGAATTTCAAAAAGGCAAAGTGCTGGATTCTGCCCCTGGGATGGGGCAACCCTGGATGTACAGACAGACTGGGAATGAGATGCTGGAAAGCAGTGGCATGGCAAGGGCCATGGGGGGTCCTGGTCGGTGGCCAGTTGGCCACAAGTCAGCAGTGCCCTGAACCCTGGAGGGACATCCCTGCCCTGGGGGGCATCAGGAGAGGAAGAGGAATGTCCCCCTCTGCTCTGCACTGGCACAGCCTCACCTGCAATAGTGGGGCACTTTGGGGGGACACAATGGAAGGAAGAGATTAAACGAGAGTGTCCAAAAGAGGGCAATGAGGATGGGGAAGGGCCTGGAGGGGCAGTGTGTGAGGACACTGAGGGCACTTGGGGTGTTCAGCTGGAGAAGAGGAGGCTGAGGGGACATCTCAGTGCAGGTACAACTTCCTCTGGAGGGGCAGAGGAGGGGCAGGCACTGATCTCTGCTCTAGGGGGAACCAGGGACAGCACCCAAGGAATGGCCTGGAGTTGTGCCAGGAGAGAGTTCGATTGGATAGTAGAAAAAAGTTCTTCCTCCATAGGGTTTTTGGGCACTCAACAGGTTCTCCAGGGAAGCAGTCTCAGCACCAAGGCTGCCTGAGCTCAGGAAGCAATATTCTTGGGCACATGGTGTGACTCTTGGGGATGGTCCTGTGCAGGGCTAAGAGCTGGACTCAGTCATTCTTGTGGGTCCCTTCCAACTCATTGTGTTTTGTGATTCTGTGATAATAATTCAGATATGAACAGCAGGTAAGGGAGAACAAAAACACATCTAAAATTTAATTGACAATGTAAGTGAAATAGCTTTTTTAAAAGCGCTCTTCATCCTTGCTCTCATTTCTCCCCCGTACAGACTCGCATTGCAAAGCGAAGCAGAAAGCTGGTGGACTACGACAGTGCAAGGCATCACCTCGAAGCCCTGCAGAGCTCCAAAAGAAAAGATGAAGGCAGAATTACCAAGGTAGCTCAAACATAAACCTGCTGGCATAACACTTGGGAGCTGGGGTGGCTTTTTCCTTTGCGCAAAGACAGAGCACAAAGTTTGTCTTCCCTTTGCTCTCTCACGGAAATGTAAATATTGATACCTTGAAGCCTAAATGTATATGGAGTACTTTGGTGCATTGTCTTCTACCAATAAGTCCTGTTTGAGCCCTGACTTTCTGTCTTGATGAGAGTGAGAGGACAGCAAATTCTATGTTGCCCTCTATGGCGTGGGACTGAGTCACATCCTTTGTTAATAAAAATTTTAAAAGACCCACCAAAAAAAAAAAACCAGCACAAAACCAATTTTGTGGCAGGTTTTGCTGTGCCATAGTGGTTGCAGAAGTAATGCTTTTCATTTTGGTTTAGGCAGAAGAAGAATTTCAGAAAGCACAGAAAGTGTTTGAAGAATTTAACACTGACTTACAAGAAGAGTTGCCATCTCTGTGGTCACGGTAAGCCAGGACAGATACTGTCTACAAGGCCTAAAGGGGGAGTAAGGAAAGGAAATTAGGGGATTTTAATGAGCTGATAGAAAATGGATTGCTGGATTCTTAAATATTCCATCCATTATCTTTTTGAAATAGTAAAAGAAAAAATATACGCAGGTGCTCCAAAATACACTTACTACAAGTGTATTTATCCTTATTCCATTCAGTGTGTCTTGTCACTTCAGATTCGTTACCAAATCTTCATTCTGAGGTGCAAAAAGATCTGTTTTATGAGTAAATAACTGTACTACAGCACACAACAGTCCGTGGTCATTTGGATCTGCTTACAGGTCATTTTTTGTTATAACTACGTCAGAATACGTGTCATACTTTTGCCCTGGCTGTCTGTGGTGTAAAAGGATTTGATGGCATAGATCGATCATTCAAGGTGTTTAATCATGAACTGCGTTTATGCAGAAAATGCAGATAATGGGAGGACAAAAGCAGTAGAAAAATAAGCGTCTCATTACTGTGCTGTGTTCTTTAACAACTGACAGTCTGGAGTAGAAATGTGTTGTGAGTCACTGAAGTATCCTTTGTCTTCTATGCCTTCTGAATTAAATCCTGTTAAATTTCAGATCAATAGGGGATTTTCCTGCTGTGTTTCTGCCTATTTCAGTTGAAAATCTTCTTAACACTTCAAGATATTTGTTTTATGGGCCTTCTAAAAGTAAAACTGCATGTGAATGATTTAGAGTAAGGACCCTTTTATTTCAATATTTGTGTTTTCCACTAACTAGTGTCAGAGAAAGGTATCATTTAATTTGAGCAATAGGCATACTCTAGAAAGCAATTGCTTTCAGAGTCCTTTATTTTAGTTATTACAACTCTTCAGGAAGAAATTGATCTATTGAATTGACATTTTTCAGGCTTATTCTTATTCCAAAGATTATTTTTTTTAATAAAAGTTTGGGGAAATGACGCATGAAGGTTTTAAATAGGAAAAATATTAATACAAAACCTAAGAAAACACCTTCCCATGTCTGAAATGTGGAAGACTTTTTTTGACTCCATGTGCAAAACCGGCTAGTCTCTATTAAATTATTTTCTCTTACATACATGTGCATGTGTTTCAGGGCTGATTTCTTTAAGGAGGGCTGAGCATGGGGCACCCATCACGGGGCTGTACTGAGCTGTACATACATTAAAGCTGACCCCAGAGGCAGCTGCATCCCCTCTGTCCTTCCCGGGAATGGGTGGGTGCTGTCTGGTGGCACATGGGGTGCCCAGAACACCTACCTTGCATCCCACGTGCTCGTGCTGCACTTGTGACCATCCTTTTCTACTTGTCCCTTTCCCAAAACAAGCTGAAGCCCCCCCAGTGTGGAGTAGTCTCAACTTGGTCCTCTGTTTGGTGTGAAATGTGATGTTTCTTAACAGGAACAGAAATAATCACGAAAAAACTAGTCTGAAATTTTGGCATTTCATCCAATTATTTGCTTTGCTGAGAGTAATAGTCAAGAGTGTTGCTTGTAGTCCAGAAAACAGTTAATTTATTTGCCTTTGTGGCCCTGCCACCCATATCTTTTATTCTCTTTTTTTCTTTCTTTGTGCCATCCTTCGTAGACGAATTGGCTTCTATGTGAACACCTTCAAAAATGTATCCAGCCTTGAAGCCAAGTTCCACAAGGAAATAGCTTTAGTGAGTAAAAACGACTCTCTCATGTATAATGGATTAGGATAAGCATGGCAGCAAACAAACGTCTTGTAGTAAAACCGTAGCAGAGACACATGTGAGATCTGCTGTAGATCCAGGTTTATGGTATAACCACTGTATTTGTTTCTGCTTGCCATATTTTTTCTCTCCTCAAGGGCAGAGCAGCCCCTAGGATTTTGGATTATCAGCTGTAGCGCTCAATTCTCTTTCTATTTTGACAGTTTATTGTTGTCTTTGGTATTTTTACCGTGTCCAATTTCCAAGCACCTCTTTGCTTTAATCCATACAAGAAAAGCATGTCGAGCATTGCCTTCAAGCCTGCTGTGCCTTGTCAGCAATGCAGCGTTTTATCTGTGACTGTCACATCAGGCAGTGTCAGTGAGGACCTTTTGAATGGGCCTGGCTAAGTGGTGATGTATTTGATGTATTATCTATGGTGACCTACTGATGAGAACCAAAATTTTGTTTGGAAAACTCACTTCTACTGAAGTCCTGTGTAAGTTGGGATTAGGTTTTTTGAGGGCAACACGTGAATCTTGTTGGCTACCCACGTCCCTCTAAATTTCAGATGACCTCCTTCATCAGGCTTCACATAGCAGTAAGTCGCACCTATGGACCTATTCTCTGAAAAACAGGGTATTTTTTTTGATCTTTGATTCCATGGGTTTTATTCGGTGTCCATTCAGGCTTTTGCTACGTGGGGTGTATTTTCGGAAGGATTTACACTGTAGCATAAATTTATCAATAGTTTCTGTATTGTCGGGTGATCAGTTCTTAGGGCAGGTTTCTCCCCCATGTTTTCACCCACGACTGTGGTCACTCGCAGAAACTCAGCCAAGCCTTTTGTTTTCACAGCTATGCCACAAACTGTACGAGGTGATGACGAAGCTGGGGGACCAGCACGCAGACAAGGCCTTCACCATTCAAGGGGCACCAAGGTGAATTTAATGGTTTGGGGTTTTTTTATGAATTGCATTGCAGCAGGCTTTGAGGGTTTCAGCATGTGTGGTAATCACCTACAAGCACGCGTGGCGATTGCTGCCCCGCCTGGGAACGGGTGTTGTTTGTTCACCATGACAGATGAAGGTACCTTGGATGAAGTTCTTCTCAGCAGGGGTAAAGGTGCAAAGCACACTTCCTCACCTGCTGTTTTTCCAAAAAGTCCCTTGAAAAAAGACAAAAAAGAGAAAAAGAATGAAGGCTGTGTCAGTTTAGCCTCGTTCTTTGTAGACTGTTACACAGGTTTGCACCAACCAAGTGTGTAGCTTATTTATTCTTAGATGCTTATTTTTCAGCAATGTTGCTAGCTCTTATAATTTTTTTGAAGCCTTGAAATATTTAGATATGTTTTTAGCTCCTATTATTGGGTGAGAATCCCAACCTCTGAAAGTCAGCTTTTATTTCTTCTGCTCATGGGGGAAAGATCAGAAGGTGCATCAGAAAAGCTGAAATAAAGAGAATGTCACAAAATACCATATTTCTAAAGACTTTCAAAAGAAATCTTGTCTTAAAGCACCCAACCAAAAAGAGTTTCAAATAAGATGGTACTTTCTTCAGATCAGCAGATGCCAGTACAGTGTTTCTGATTTTTTGCTTTCAACAAATACAGCCTTTCTGCCATAATTTGGTCTCTCAGTACTTTAACAGGGATACGCAGAAAAGGTTGAAATTGTAACACAGTGAGACTTACCAGTTAATACAGTAAATACATAAAAGCCTGAATTTCTGTTCGACCTCAGCTAATCAGAAGCAACCAGAACAGTGTTGTAGTTACTGCTAATTTGCCCTCAAGCTCAGCTTAGATTAGCAACAATTAAGACTGACCAAACAACCTAACATCTGCCTCAAACATATGGCAGATATTCCTACATTTGTTTTAATCCTACTTTGGAAGAACAAAGAATGAAATATTGAACCTTCTTCCCTAGTGCAAAATTCAGACCTACTGCATAAGCACATGACAAAAAATTGTATTTTGTCTTATTTCTGTGGCAATCCGTGCTCATATACACTTACACACTGCCTCCAGAGCTGGTAGCTCATGCATCACCACTTCCAACCCCTTTAGGACAGATTCACAAACTGGGCTATGTCTCCATAAAGGATTTGTGAAATAACTTTGTGGGATGTAAAATAATGCAGTGTTGGAAGTTTTCAAGCAGTTTTTATAAAAAGAGCAGATATTTTGTCCACCTCTCTGCTGGACCATGTCCAACATGCACGTGCTTGTTCCCACTGAATTACTCGTTCCATTAGTGAGAAAATAAATACTAATTTCTGCTGCAAATGACTAGACATAAGTTAATGCAGTGTTACCTCAACTTACCCTAAAAATGCTTTCTAAAAATACATTATTTTTTCCGTCTGTATTACTCTCTTTTGCCGTACTATTCAGAGAGCCTTGTGTGAAAATCTGGCTAGATTTTGACTTCCATTATTAGTGGTGATGCTCTAAAAGACTATTATGGAGTGGGTTCTTCATAAGATAAAACCACTTTCCTTTTTTAGATGCATGAGAAGTAGATACTAGGCAAGTACAGTATCTAATCTTTCCTTTAAAGAACTGTATAAAAAGAAAGATCTTAAAAACTTGTACACTACTGAATATCCTGAAGGGTAAGTATTGCACCAGGGGAAGAAATTTCTCCGTGACTGATTATTTTTTCCTCTTTTAATATTTCTGCAGAAAGAGGTGGTGAGTGTGAGCTAAGCTTGTCCTTCCAAAGAACTGTTTTTCTGGTGTTAGCATTAGGATCCTGTTTCTGCTGTGCCCTCAGTCAGGTGGTGCTCCTGCTCTCCCTGGGGATGTGCAGGAGCCGCCCTTCCCCAGTCCTGTGCTCGCTGTAGTCCGTAGGCTCCCTGACTGAGCTTTCCATGTGGCGGAATATTCTCTTGGTGTTTGCACCAGGTCCTTTCATTAGAAGGGGCAGACGCTTTCTAGGACTTCATCAGATCTTTTCTTAATATCAGCAGAGCTCTGTTGAAGTCATTTGACTGCTGCTTGTTTATAGTTGTGGTGAGTTGTCCTTCCAAATAGTGATATCTTTATAATAATCTTGGCTGTGTTTTATCGAAATCTTTCTGAAGTTGCTGAGCTTTTAAAATGATTTACAATTATTCATTGTGGGATTTTTTATCTTTAGAGCCTTTTATTCAGGGAACTGTGTGAAATGAAGTCAGTAAATCTATCTCACATTTTGTGATAGTTATAAACTTATAAGTGAAATGGTATTTCAAGTACACAATCTGAAAAAAAAATGCAGGTATTCTGTTTCCTTCAAGTTATAATGATCAGGCAAACAGATGTTCCAAAAATCAAGATGATTCAAAATTAAAGCTTCCCTTGTCCCTGCAGATAACAGAATTTTAATTGCACTTAGTTGCAGCTTTAGTTTTGGTCATTTAATAATGTGCGTGCTGGCTTTTGCGGTCACTGGCATTACATCAGAGATGCAGTTCAAGTGTTGCATCAAACTGTCAAGGCAATAAGTCAGCAAGGTGTGTATGTCCCTGCCATTGCTCTGCTCCTGTCCAGTGATTCGGGTCCGCTCCGCTTCGCAAAGACCCCGTCACCGCCGGAGGAGGTGTCCCCCCTGCCCAGCCCTACTGCCAGTCCCAACCACATGCTGGCACCAGCATCTCCTGCCCCAGCCCGCCCCAAGTCACCCACACAGGTAAGGGCGTTCTGAGCGGGAGAGGCTGACCCCTTGTGCAGTGAAAGGGAGCTGGGATGGTGGGCACTGGTGGGGTTTGGGTCTGGGCTGCGACTGGGTCGTGACAGAGAGGCCACCGGTTCTGTTGCAGTCTGTTCTGCTCATTAAGTTGTTCATCCCCATGCACGACGTGAATGGAAAATTTTTTTGCGTAAGGGGGAATGGAGAAATTTTAAGGTGCCTGGTGAGTTTGTATGGCTTGCAGTGGCAAAGCAAAATGCTTCTTAAAAAGCTGCGTTGTCTCTGAGGAGCCAATAGTTTGAAAGTCTATTTCTAAAACTTCCTTGTGAATTTCTGTACTTTATGCATTTCTATTCTTCATAAAAAAACAAACAGGTGCTTTCCCTGGGAAAAACTACCCAGTGAGCCTCGCCGGGCCAGCCAATCTCTAAAACAGTACATAATAAAGCTCACTTTAATGCTGCCGTGCTAATTACTGATAATTAAAGTCAGATTTGTTGTTATTAACACTGGATTGAGAAGTTTGACACTGTTGGGATCGCTATTCTCACCAGTTATTGGTAAAATAAGAATCAGTTTCATCCCTGAGTTTCACCTGTAGTGTAGGAGTTACATGTGATACTTTGGGAGCATATCAAAGACTTGCATTGATGTTACGGATGTTTTTGGGATTTAATTTTTGCATTTAGCGAGCGTGCTTCTTTCCTCTGGTCTCCCAAAAGAACATTCATCTGCCTGAATGTTCCTCGGGTAGGCCTGTTGCACTGGTGCCAATGGTGTGACGTCACTGTTCCACCTGAGGATTTTTTTATGGATTTGTATTCTTGGTGGTTTTGATCTAAAAATTATCCAGTAGTATTTGATATTCTCCCAAGCAGTTTGTCATAGTTATGCGAATCTCTGGAGAGCAGGAGGAATGGGTAAACCAAATTACAACAGAAATTACATGGCCTTAGCATTAAGTACGCTTTAAAGGTAGTAACGTGCGAGCAGGGACAAAATCCCAAAGCTGAACACAAATGAACTGAAGAGGCCAAAAAGCTGCGGGGTCTGGATTCTGTGCAGCATCGCCCTTCCAACCAGGGGCTGTGTGGGAGGGCAAGTGTCTTGCATTGGATGCCTGTTGAAGCAGAAAAACAATAAAAAAGAAAGCCAAGAACTGCTTTTGTATGAAATCTGGTGTTTTGAGTCCAAAGGATTTTGAAACATGGAGTTGTTTTGCTCTTCCCACAATGTTTGTTTCAAGGCGTTTGGTGGTGAACAACAGAACAGTTCCTTTTGACATATGGCTTGTTCCCATGGCTTATTTGGAGTGAAGCAGTGGAGATAAAAACCTGACACACTTTGTTGAGGTCTAGCTTAAAGCTTTTCTTCTATCCCTGAGCTCACCTGTGACATTTTTGCTGTCTGCCTAGCTGAGGAAAGGTCCACCAGTCCCACCACTGCCTAAGCTCACACCCACGAAGGAATTGCAGCAGGAGAACATCATTAACTTATTTGATGACAACTTTGTCCCTGAGATCAACGTGACGACCCCATCACAGGTAAGCGTCAGTGAATGCTTTACAGGTCCAACCTTGTGACCACCCTGAGTTCTCCAAGACAGTGCCCTTGGGGCTGATCTTTTTGAGGAGGGAGGAAGAGGGTGCAGGTAGAAGACAGAGGCGCAATTACCATTTTCTCTCGTCTTGAATGGGCATTTTACAAATGGTATTTTACGTTGTCACTCAGAAGGGCTAACGCTGCTAACATACTGAAAAAAAATAAAACATTTCCTGAGGGGCCTGACTAAAATTACTGTTGAACAGTCTTGTTTGAGATTTAAGTGCATTCAGGTTGCATTGCAAGCTGAGAGTTGATCTAATATGGTTTTTTTTTCTAATCCTTAGCATCTCAAGTGAAACTTTACAGTGATCCGCCATTATTTCTTTCTTCATTAAAACCATTAAAAGTATTCCTTTTTTTCTTTTGAGTGATTTTAAAAAGAAAGATGGAACTTGGCTGGTTTTTACAGGTATAAAAGGCTGCTTCAGCTAGATTATTCATTCACTTATTTTTGCTCATAGAAACATTGCCCAGAAGAGAAGTCACTGTGTTTTCTCTCATTATCATGAAATATTTTTAAGTTGCATATGACAAACAGAAAAGTTGGAGTTGTATAAAATAAGTCTGTAAAATTTGTATTCAGCTGCTCAGCTTTTACATAGTTATGGTTAATTGCGGGTTGTTTGATGGTGCACCCTTTCTATTATGGTAATTGCAACTTTGAAATCTGAGCCTGTGCCTGATAGACTGGTGGGAATTATGTGGATCTGAAGCTTATGCAGAATGTTTATGAATTTTTGTTTTCGTGTGATTCATTTGTTTTATACTAATTTGTTTGACAACACAGGAGAATGTGGGCACAGCAATGAAAAAGTTATTGTATACAATTGGAGTATGTACTGCTTTGTTTTCTTATGGAGGAGGGAAACAGGCATTGCTGTATGTAGGGATCTATTTGGAAAAGAGTTACTTATAGTGAAGTCCCCATGCAATTAAAGAATTAAAGGCAGCTCCCAGAATGCAGCCTCTACTCGGCCCTCCTTCTGAAGGGAGATGGCAGATGGTAGCATGGAACTGGGTTTTTTTCCCACTGAGAGACGACACTGGAACCAGGGCTTTAAATGAGTGTAAGTCATTTCCAGAACCTTCACATCCTTTCTATGAGAGATTGGCATAAAAATGGAATGGCATAATAAAGGTAGGGCATGCTTCTGAGAACTGAAATCTTTTCCTTGTCTCTCGGGGAAAAATGCATCTCCCTTCAGTGTGTAATTTATGTGCTTCCCTCCTCCACTGTCAGTGACCTGGGAATGACCGAAGCTGTTCATTCCCTGACCACCTTCTCATGAATCATCTGCACATCTCCCACCACAAAACCCAGCCCCACCCCTAAAGCATCCTTACTGTTTCTGAGATCCCTGAGGATGTACAGACATACCCAAATAAAATGATGTCTAGGTTTTTTTATCCTTCTGTAAGTGAGCTGGTTATTGCATGTATATAGCATGAAATCCACAGGAAACATGGACTTATTCCTCTTGGTGCTTATGGCTTCTCCTACAGTCCCAAAGCCCAAAGGAGCTCCCAAAGGGCCACCCCTGGTATCCCAGACACTGCTCGTGCAGAGGCACAGAACCAGCAGGCTGGTGAATAGAGCTTTGCTGCTTTAATCCAGTGTTTCGGAGTGGATTGCAAACAGGCCAAGCGTGTTATTTCCCTGGAACACAAACACCCTGTAATTGTCGTTGTTCCTCCTTCTTTGCCAAGCAATACTGACGCGCTCGCTGTTGTGCTGGGTGCTGAAACAGTTCTGCTTGATGTCGTTGAATACTTTTGCACTGAACCAACAAAGTAGCTCACATGTCCAGGTTATTCCTTTTTGAGAATGGATTTAATTACCGCCAAGTAAAAGAAAGAGGAGAGAAGATGAGATATCTGAGTGACTGGATGAAAGGATCATCTGGAAATGAGTGTTCCTTGTTTTTTCTCATTTTCTTCACATTTCTCCCTAGTGTCCAGTTACTAGCTTGGACATTGTTGGCCTTTATATGCCCCCTACAGATACTCGATGTGCCTGAGGGCATCCAGCAGCCCTGAAGTGAACTGCTAAGGCTATTTTAAAGCTGGCACAGACGGTGTGCAGAGAGGGGGTAGCAGTTCTGGTGGTTCATGCATGTTTCTTGTGCCTTCTCCGTTCCTTGCACACAGCTCTGAGAGGTACAGCCTTGCTTCTGCACAGCCACTTCTTTCAGATGTCTCGTTTATTCATGCTATGCCATGCAATGGTGGAATAAATGCAGGAGTTTGGCTGGCCTCCCTGACACAGGTTTGTCCCTTATTGAGGGATTTCCTGAGGTTCCTGCTTCTCCTACATCGCCGTGTAATGTGATGTCTTAGGTACTCTATATGTTTATATGAGCCTTTGTCACTACAGTCAGGACAAGTGTTCTCTTCCTTTCAGTCTCAGGGGCATGGGCAGTGATAAATGTTGCAGTCCGCGATCAGTACCCTGTCACTACAGATAACTTAGCAGACATCATGCATGGCCTAAGACTCCTCTTCATCTGATTCAGTCCTCAAAAGCAGCATCTTCATTCTCAAACCTCACTGAAAGATAATTAACTTTTCTGTCTCCATCCACTTCTGATAATATGCCAGCAAATGCTGTGTTGTTTCATCAGGGTGTATGTGATGCAGTCTAAATGCACTGGATGGAAGGCTTGACAGAATGAATGTCGTGCTGGTTACTGGTGGGAATGGTGGCTTTGACTTTTTAAAATGCTACGCTATACAATATAACTAATTCAGGAAGTTTATACTTTTAAGTGTTTTAATAATAGAAAGGCTTTGTTCATTCATTTTGCTATAATTGTCATCATCATTATTATTATTATCTCCTAATATTTCTGATTTTTTGCCTGCCCTGTTGTAGACTTGCCCTGTTGTACAAGCTTCTCTCGCTATTTAATAAACACTGAACAACTCGCAGTAAGCAGTACTAGCCTTGTTACCAAGATGAAGATGCTTGCCTAGAATATTTATAATTAGTGATAATTAAATCTCAGCTACAGTTTCACACCAGTTAATATTTTATGTTGAATCACACTAATTGTTCAGTTACTTTACAGCCTCAAAGACCTGTATCCCATTGAAACAATATATATATTTATGTTGGCCTCGAGGGGCCTTGGCTAATTAATAATTGCAAAAAAAAAAAAAAAAAAACAAACAGGACTCTACCATGTGATCCAGTTTAGTGAGAGCATATCATAGATCATAGAGTGGTTTGCATTGGAAGGGATTGGAAAGGATCTTAAAGATGCTCTAGTTCCAACCCCTGTGCCGAGGGCAGGGACACCTTTCACTCAACCAGGTTGCTCAGAGCCCCATCCAACCCGGCTTTGGACACTTCCATGGATGGGGCACCCACAACTTCTTCGGGAAACTTCTTCCAGTGCCTCACTATCAGATATTTCCCAAAGTTTAGAGCTAAGGGCAGCATTAAATGTAAATTGGCGTTCAGGTTCAGAATTGAAATTTAATTCGAATGGATTTATGGTCCTTCAGTGGTGGCTTTTTATTAATGTTTGTGTTTGGGGAGAGATTCACTTATTCGACTGTATGGGCACCGGGTGCCATTGATGCAGTCTCTAGGCTGGGTGTCTGTCTCAAAGCACTTCAGAAGGGCCTTCACAGTCAAATCGTGTACACTCAGCACTTTTCCAAAAGGGCTGTGATTGTTTAGCCCGAAAAGACAAAGCTGTGCTATAGAGAAATCAAAGGCATCATAAGAGTGAATCTCCTAAAATTAAACCTTACACTAAAGCTCAGGGAAATGTTCAGAGCGTCCTCCCCTCCTGGCATGCGTCACAGCTAGTAAGTCTGGGATGTATATTTTTTTTTCTTCTTTTAATATTTTGCTGCTCAGGGAAGCTTTTGAAAGATAAGTTTTTTCACAAGTTATGTTTCTCTTCTAACAGAATGAAGTCCCCGAAGCGAAGAAAGAGGAGTCTTTGCTGGATTTGGACTTCGACCCTTTCAAGCCAGAAGCTGTTCCAACAGGAGTTAGTCATTCCCCCATGTCTCAGGTCCGTCTTTGCCTCCAGACAGGCAAAGCTTAGGAATGCAACGTGCTGGGTTTGGTGTTTGGTAGCAAAGATTTGCCTTGTGTGCTGATGCAGCGTCTGAAAAATTTGTCTTCCTGAGAAGTTCTAGTCAGCCATCCGTATTTCCCCCTCAGTAACCCTGTAGCTGAGGATGTGCTGGCAGGAGGGGAAATTGCCAGGTGGCAAAATGAGGCGTCTGCCAGTGAGAAAGGTTGCTGGTACCATGGCCTGGACTTTGGCATGCTGTTATTTGTCCATCTTTGGAATAACTCTTTTGTGTGAACATTATAATTCTCCAGTTGTTTTTCTGACAACTTTTCTGACCTGGCTGTGATTCTGGAGAGGTGCCTCAGGGCACCTCGGTCTCGTGGAGTCAGCCCGTGTTTGCTTTGCTGCGATGGAGTTTCTGTACCAGGCAGTGGAATGATCTGAGTGGTTTTGCTATAAATCTATTTTAGACCTAACCCCAGGGAAAATGAGAGCGTGGAATAGGGTGTTTCCTTGTAGGATGTTGTGTTACAGAAATTCTGCGTTCAGTAGTAATATTTGCCAGGATAGTTTCTTGCAGCAGTATGGATGAAAATTAATTAATAAGGCTGGTATATCAAGTTGCTGATATTCATTGGCTTACCCTACAGGACCTGCTGTTTTAAAATCCAGAATTCACCCCCACTGCCCAGAGGGCACATAGTAAAGTAGGGAATATCTCCTGTCCAGCATATCTGTGTCCCTGTCTTGGGCACAGAGAAAAAATGTTAATACACTGGTAGCAAGACCTATTATCCCTGTGGCTCTCACTGATCTGGCTTGTTCTGTGAGACCTCAGAGGACTAATCAGCTGTTCGGGAATGCAGCACTGGGAAAGGAGGTTTAAGGCTGAGATGGTCCTGATTCTCTGCTGATCTCTTCCTCAGTTAATTAATTTCTTATTTGGTCTGCAGCTCCAGTTATGTAATGAGATCTGTAGTGATCTCTCATGGGATATGCACTGTCAGAAAAATGATGCGTTGTCAGCATTCCAAATATTATCTGAAATTTCTCACTGGGATTTGCCAGAAGTGTTCCATTCTAGCAGAAGCTTTGTGCATTTTACTTGTTATTTTTTTGCTCCCTCTAAGCAGGGAAGAGGAAGGAGAAGGAGAATGAAATTCTTTGGCATTCACCAGAAAACTCTAGGTGTGGCTTTGCTACCTACCCTTTCAGCTTGTTTTGTAATAACGCTGATTAGAGCAGTGGGATCATTACACCAAAGATACTTGACTTTGGTGACAGAACACATTTGTTCTGACATCATATTATACAGATTGTGGTGGAGTTTATTAGCCTAGTTAAAAAAACACCTATTTTAGATTCAGCTGTACCATGAAATACAAGATGTAATTCTGTAGAGAAAAGTACATCCCAAGTTTTCATGTAGGTGCACAGGAGGCATTCACTGACACCTTCAGTCTCTCCTTTCACCTTTCCTTATGACGGGTGTATGAGAAGGGATGAGTCAGAGCCCCGTGTTTTCAGAAGGGAAGCCAGCCCTGAGTTTGACAGGGTCAGTGCTGTGGCAGCACGGACAGAAGGAAACCTGTGGTTGCAGCCTTTGGAGAGCCCTGTGCTTGGAGGGAGATTAACAAGAGAGCCTCAAGTGGTGCTTTTGCCTCAGCCATGGATATTTTCCGTTCAGCAAACTGCTGAAGAAGTGATGTCAAGACAGGAGTAGTCATCTATGCGTGATGCCTTGGGAGGCATGACTTCTCTATTAACAATTTAATTCATTACCACCCTCCACTGCTCTGCCAGGGTGATCAAACCACACTATGTGAGCCCTGGCCTGCCCTTCCTCAGTTGCTTTTCTGCTTCTATGGCTGCTGCAGAAGTGACTTTTCCAAACCTGCCTGGCCCTCTTCTCCATTTTCTGGCTGTGCTCTCACCTCTCCTCAGTTTATTCCTCCCCCCTCATGCTGAAAGTTGCAAGGAAAATGAAAAGAAATGGAAAATGAGCAATCTCTCCTTTGGTGGACGTCAGTAGGACATTTAGGGTGTGTACCATTTAGCACTGTAAGAACAGACCTGTCACTTGCCCTTAAAGCTCGAATGCTCAGCTGGTAATGTTGCAGCAAAGTAAGAACATGCACTTACGGATTACCTCTGCAGAAGCAGCACATACCTGGATTTTAACCAAATTAAAACAAATGCAAAATGGCTCTCAATGTTAATTTGCTGTAAATCTGAGTGGTGAGTTATTGCTGTCTCTTTTGCTCATCAGAGCAGGAGTTGTTCAGGGAGCCATTCTGTCCTCATAAAATATGAAGCAGACAAGAAAAGAAGCTAAAATGCACCCATCCTTTCTCTCACACAAATGTTGGATGTCACAGCTGACATTTGCAAAGGTTTCAGTTCCGCATTTTACTTTATGAATGTCTTTTGGTTTGGGGGTTTTGTGGACTTTAACCTAGTAGATACATTTTGAAGCATCTCCGACAGCTTTTGGGGCCAACCAGCAGAGCTCCTTCTCATGTTGGTGGGCAGTAAATACTTGGCACGAAGTCTGCTGCTCTTCTTTCATCTGTCTATTTAGCTCTTCTGTTAAAAGGTCACTAACATACATTAAGAGATGGGACAAGAAAAGGAAAACGTTCTTGTTTTCTTTCCCCAGAGTTATACCATTTTCCTTTCTGGTCTCAGAGCTGGGAGAAAACCCACTTATTCGCAGTGAATGGCTGCACAGTTTATTTAACTGCCTAGAAAACCTGACCTGTGTAAGCTCTCTAAGGCTGACGCCTTGCAGGGGCTCCCTTATGTGCTGAAAGTTGTTCAGTCCCTGGCTCAGTATCTGAGCATTACCCGTGCATAGGGCAGGGTGAGTTTGCTGGAAAGCAAACTTTGAAGGAGGAAACAACACAATGCATTGCATTCCACCCATCCTGTGTGACCACAAAGAGTATTACGCAGGTACGCACACACACATACGTGCACGCGTGTGCTGATATATAAAATATGTATGTATCATACAGATAAATAAATTCTACCTTCATAATTAATGCGCATTGTTTGGACATACAGCATATGAATGGTATTTTGCTTACAGCCTCCCTTTTCCACTCCTTTTTTTTCAGACATTGCCATGGGATCTATGGACGGTAAGCCTGACATATATGATTATATTTTTGTGCCTCTGATTTTGTAACGACCTAAACTCAGTATTACAGTGCTTTTACTAAAAGCCAAGATGAAGAATTTACAGACCAGGATACTTTCAAGTATATTAAGTCACGGTTGCTTGGCCTACAAACCTAAGTGATGTCAGAAATCTAGGCTAATGAAATTCACAATCATTCTGGCTAAGTGTGTTGCTTTTACCGTGCCTGAATTACAGCTATTAGAGTGTGATAATGGCTGTCAGTCACTTGTTTTAATTACCTGAAGGAGTAGTTCCTCAGGACTTTAACCCAGTGGACGACCATTCTCTTAAAATTCAGGAGGCAAGAGAGAATTTGGTTTGCCTTTGTGGGCATACAGTGAACTGGAGTTTTTCACAAAAAAATCTGCTACTATAGGAAACTGTATGAATCCTTCCTTCCTTCCTCCCTCCTGGTGCCAAATCAAAGACAATGATCTGCAGGAAGAAAACAACTCATTTTTATGAGCTTGCTTTCGACTTTATGTCGTGGATTGGCTAGGTTGACTTGACATGGAGCCTGATACATTCATTTTTGGCAGTCTGGAACTTCAGCCAGCACAGAAATCTCTGAATGCTTATCTTGTATTCAGATTTGCAGCACTGTTTTGTGAATGTATACCATGTGTAACGTATATTAAATGTTCATCTCTCTCTATCGAGTAAGGTTAAATAAAGCCTGAAAAAAGGTGACGTATTGTAGACTATCCCAACGTTTCAAGGCTGCAAATATCTAGACCAGCTAAAATATTCAGAAGTGTTATGAATGTATTGCACTAAACTTATATTAGATAGCTTTATCACTGTCGTCTTTTTGCACACTTATAGCTTTTTAATATTATATATGTATTCTGGATTATAATTATTTTCACCCTTGCTCAACTTTTTGTTTGTTTGGTGTGTTTTTTTTAAGTATCTAGTGAACTTCAGGGCTAAATGTTTGAAATTAGGGATACTGATGTTTTTCTTTTCTGTATATGTATATATTTACATGTGTATCATTATGTGTATGACTTTCTTCCCTGCAGACAAGCAGTGAATTGGTGCAGCCGGTAAGCAAACCACCCTAGAGACACGCTTTAATTGCTGTGCTGTAATACCTAGTTTTCTCTATCAGTTTTGTCTATCAGTGCTGCTCTTTTGCATTATAATCTATTGCCTCCAAATGTTGCAAACCACATAGCTTTTCCTCAAATGGCTTAATTTAGTCACTTCATTCTTTAAATTAAAACTGCTCTCGTAAGATATAAATTTTGTGTTTTTCTCATCAAGTCCGCCTTTATCTTTTTCATCTTGTGTTTTTTTGTTTTGTTTTTTTTCCTTTGCTTTTCTGTCTGCTTTTAAAGCCCGATTCTTCAAAAAGTCTTTCCCTGTGTAACCTGGTCATGGAGGAAAGCCCAAACAGTGGGTCGTCAGAAGATACTGACAGAGCTCAGACTGACCTAGGTTCCCTCAGCTGGGGACTAGATGTTAGCACCCCCAGTGTCAGCCAGGAAATCACTGCGGGCTGTCCTTTGCTTTTCCCTGGGCCAGAGCAAACCTCCGGCGAGTCCACGGGTGCTCTGCCCGCCGGTGTTGGGCCCGCGGTGGCCGAGCAGGAGGACGCTGCACCGGGGCCACCTTCTGTAAACGAAAACCGGAGGACTTCACCGGAGGAGCCGTTGGATGCCAAAAGCGTCCCGTGGGAAGATGTGGTGACCAGTCAGCCTTTAGAGACCGTAACCGGTTTTGAGACACCCACCCTGGGAACTGATAGCTTGTTGGATGAACCCCTCCCATGTGATGTGCAAAAGGCAGAGGAAGAGCATGAGGAACACGAGTGGGCAGGTGTCAAGCCAAGTGAAAAGGTAGAGACCGGAGCTCACTGCAAGGAGGTAGAAGGTGCAGAGGAACTGGAAGAGCGAGGTTGTGAATCCAAAGGAAACAGTGAGGCAGAGCTTCACACAGGTTTAGCCACATCAGATCTTGACATTTTAGTCAGCACAGAGATAGAAAATTTACCTGAGTTTGGAGACAGTGATGGGGATACTGGGAGAACTGGTGTTGATAGCCTAGAAAACCCTAGAGAGGAAGAGTTCAAACGGGCCAGTGTCATTGAGGAGGCAGATGGAGAAAGGCCATTGTTGAGCACAGGGCTAGAAAGTGGGGGCAGAAGGATAGAAAGCTCTGGCACAGAACCTGAGAGAGCCCTTGGTATCTGGGATCAGGACTGTGAAAGAACATTTGAGGATGCCTTAAACCAAACTGACAGTGGTACTGCAGAGAGCACATTCACAGGATGTATGAACACGAGGGCAGGGCCTGACCTAGAGGTAACTGACCACACAGGAGAGCACTCTGCAGATCCTGGGAGCAATCTGTGTCGTGCTGAAATATTCAGTGCCGAAGAGTCTGGGAAAGGAACTGAAGACAGCAGCATCAGCCACCTCCCAAATGGTAGCACTGGTACTGAAGCAGCTGCTGCTGCTGCAAACCAGGGAGCATTGCTGCCCGAGACAGCCGGTGATGCCACCACGAGCTGTGGCAATCTTTGCCTAGATAATGCAGAACACCAAGGGACAGGTAGGGCAGCAGCATCAGTTACCGAAGAGCCTCACAGTAGCAGTGGCGTTCCTGAAGCCTTGGAAACAGACCCCTGGCTGGCAAACTGGGATCCAACAGTTACTGGTGATTCCTGGGGTTTTTCTAATCTGTCCGATAGCCAACCCAATGGACTGGATAGTTGGCTCTTTTTCCCCAAAGAGCAAGACTCGGAGGAAGGCAACATGGAAAACGTTTGGTTAGGTATTAGCAGTAAATGGTCCACCCAAGACCTAGGAGGTGCTGAGAACAGCTGGGGAGAAGTAGGTGCAAGCACAAGCCCTAAAATTCAGGAGGCAGCAGTAAAACAGGGTGTGCCCGGGGAGCAGGCAGGCATTAGCAGTCCCGCACCGAGCAAGGAGGTAGCTAGACCCTTGGCTCTGTTTCAAATGGGAAATTCCAGAAATGCTAGCACCGAGAGTTCAACTAGTCCTAAAGACAATGAGACCAACAACTCAGATTTGTCTGAAGATGAAATTGCTAACCGGAGATATGGATTGTTGTACCAGGAAATTGAGGCTGATAAAGAAGAGGTACCTACCCCAGTGTGTAGCCTAGTCTAGACAAAGAGTTCCTTAGGCCATGCATAACCTTGTCGTTTACAAACATTCCATTTGTGTGTTTCCCACTGCCCTTCCTAAGCCCCTGCTGTTCTTTTTTTTTGAGAAATTGCTGTGCAACCGTCCATAGTGTGGTGCCCTTCAGCCCTGTAATGAAGCAGGCTGACAAAAATGCATTTCAAAATGGTGAATGAAGCTTGGAACTTCATGTGAAGACACACTGTGTCTCACAGCTTTTGTGTTTTATCTGTACCTCTTTAAGTGCACCTAGTCTTTTTTATTATTGTTTTGTAAAAATACTTAAGTTACTCTGCTTTTTCGTTTTAATTTTTTTCTTTTCTTTAAACCTGTGATGCCTGTTATCAAATAGCACTGTTGTCAAATTTCTTGCTGCTTTACCCTTTTTTTTTTTTTTT
>VWZG01007393.1:2378489-2402312 GCA_013396735.1 Grallaria varia
TTGGGATGTCTGGCCTACATTTTTATTTTGCAAATAAAAATGTTTTGACTCATGTTCTGATCAAGTAAACAAATGATAATTTGTTCTAATCTTCACTTCTACTTAGGCATCCACCACAGCATTTAATGGATTTGCACAGGTAAGAAAGAAACAGGTTTTGAGATAATTTTTTCCTCTGCTGTTAGGAAGGGATTAGGACTGGGAATACAATTTCAGGAAATCTGTTCTACAGACAAGCTGCATAGCAGTGTCATACTGTCTCAAATCCAGGCTTTGTCTGTTCTCAGAAACTCTTAGATGATACAGGAATGGTTCTAATGCTCTTAGGACTCTTTGCCTTGCTGAATTTAATAGCAAAAAAATCTAACTACCTTAGTGGGTCTGACTTTTTCCTCCTAAAAGGCCTGATTTAGCTGGTTTATTGTGCTCCTTTGTGGATTTTTCTTACAATCCCAAAATCATGTAAAGAATGGTTTCCTCAGTTTCACAGAGTTCATGTCTCTGTGTGTGTATATATATATATATATCATGAGGGTTTTTTCCCCTCCATTTTTATTTTCTGTTAATATATAATTTACTCTCAAAGTTAAATGTAAAGTGTTTGTTCACTGCCGTGCTGATGGTGGGACTGTGTTAGACATCACAGAGACACAGCACAGGAAGGCACCATGTTTGTGCTTTCGAATTTCGGGACTGGGTCAAGATCCCAAATTTCAGGTGGATAACCTGGGACCTCCTCATTTTCCAGCATCCTTTTAGAGACTGGCTCATCCACGCACACCCTGTACACCATAGTTTAAAAGCACCCAAAAAGACTCAGCTTATACAGGGTTTGAAATTCTGCTCCAGGACGTTTAGTTTAGTAAAGGATCTGGAAGGAGGGGGCAAGGTACAACGCTTCCACCTGATAATTAATTACAGATAATTAAGACAGAATGTTGGTCTGGAGGAAATACGTATTTGCTGCCCCCACTGCTGTAAGAAAATAATTTGGCTCTGCAGTATTTTGCAAATTAATTGGTTCTGAATGAGTAGAGAGTGTTGGGAAACTTCCATTTCTTAATGCAGGTAAAATGTTGCATTTGTAATTACTCTAGTTATCATTCAAATAAAAGCCCAGGATGAAGAAGATATGAAGGTAGCTCTGAGCTAGCATAGTCTCCAAGCACAGCCATGTGTAGTCTGAAAAAAGTTTTACGGCTTAGAAGTTCATTGTACCTCAAACAAAGTCCTTGCAAATCATATATATTTAATGAATGGCTTTTCACTGCCTCTAGTGAGGTGAAAAACAGCTTAGCTTAGAAGGACTGAATATATAATTGGAAAAGGAATGTCTTTAATCTTAATATACTTAGATAATCTAAATATTAAAAATAATTATTAAAGTTGTATTTGTCATCTTATTCTGTGTGAATGTAATTCGATAGATAACTGCAGATATCCTGTCTCAAATGTTTTGCATTTGTTTTTCATTTCTATGTCTAGGATATCTCTGCATTTACAGTACAATCAAATGAGAATGTGACAGAGCCTTTGGTAAGTGGGGGCTTTTGGTTCCTTTTTACCTTATAAAAAAGGCATTTTTTAATTCTTCCTTTATGCAAAGGGATTTTTCTCTTTTTTAGTGTGTTTTCCATCCTTTAGATCACAAAAGCTCATGCAGCTCTTCCACCTCGAAGAGCTGGTGGGTGATATCACTGTAGTTTGCAAACCCATGCTCGCTGAACCAATCTTTCACAAGGATGGCACAGGGCAAAAGAAAATATTCTAAGATATTCTAAGATAAGATGTTTACTTTAAAAAGGTGTTGCCATACCGTTTGTTCATTAAGGAATGACTAGAATGAATAGTCAACTAGAATGGTCCAGTGTAGAGCAAGCAGGTGACAGGATGTGATGACTGTTTAAATAACTATGGTATTGCTGTAGTTTTTCCCACTTTCCACATATTAATAGTAGGCATGATCTGCTTCTAAGGAGTGGAAGATCTTTTTGAAAGTCATCATACCTGGGCAGTGTCTCAGCTCCTCTTACAGTCATTGATTAGCCTGGAGTAGGCATGTGAATAGCTGGGTGGGTGCTATGGCTACTTAACAGCCACAGAATGATATTCAGTATTATTTTGTATAATGCCTCTGGTGGTGTCTGTGGTGGCTACTGAGTATGGTGAGAGTGTTTTTACTTGTAGCTGAAATGTGGCAACTGAAGTCTGCTTGTCAACAAACACATCAATGCAATAACCAGTTTTATGACATTTTAAGCCTGAAAGAGTGATCTTACCTGGGATAAATATACTTTGTGTTTCTCATTTCAGTCCTGTCTCTTCTTAGTGACATTTTCTAGAGCTGTCGTTAATCCCCTGCACAGAGAGACTTTTTGCACGGCCTGGTCCAATATAGTGAACGCTCCTTTATGCTGTGCCAAACCCCAAAGGCCTTGCATAGGCAAACTTCTCTCTGTACCTCATTAAAAAATTAGTCTGCTTAAGGATATATGAGTAAAGAATTGAGAGGCTGTGGATTTTTTCCTGGAAAATACCAGGAGGAGATTTTAGCATCTTAAAGAATTCCATGGAAGCCATCCCTTCATGTCTCACAGAGACATCACATTCTAGCCAGCTGCCTCTTACCAACTGCAGAGCAATTGATTTGGAGCTCCGTTTTATGCTGAGCAATTTGTTCGTGGCAAATGAATCTCCTGGGGTTATTTTATCTGGTTGAGTCAACCATCTTTATAAATGGAATATGCTGAGCACTGCGTGGAGCTCTCCCCTTGTGTGTGTGTGTGTGTACACTTGCAAGGTGATGTTTCCACTGGCCATTGCACTTCTGCTCTGAGCTATTTTGCCATGGAACTGAACGTGTTTCAGGCTGGTGCTATTTGGGAGATCCTCTTGCTAAAAAAAAAAACAAGCTGAGGCCAAAATTTAAAAGGGTGGAAATCCCAGCAGTGGGTTGGTAAATGGATGCCTTCTAGGTGACTGAGAGCTCAAGAGAAAATGCATTTTACTAAGAAACGAGGAATGATTTTCACATTGCCAGAATTCAGTCAGTCAGTGTTTGCCCTTGTGCATACAAAAGCTGTTTGAGTCTCTGCTAATTGCTTCTTGCCTTCACTGTGTTTTCTGAGAACAGACAAAACTAGGGAGTAGGAGATAATTTTGAAGACTCGTGTTTGAAGACCAGCATGGTTACACATGAGTGCCAGTTTCAACTTCTGGTCTTGCCCTCAGTTTCTGGAGCGTTTTTGAGCAAACTGGGTGCCTTCCGCCCTCCTTGCATTACCTCTTACTGTAACTCAGGAAGCTATCCTTTCTTTCCTTGCGAGGCAAGGATGTGAAACTGGCTCGTTTTACATATAGAACATTGAGGATGAAAATGCCCCTTAGATGCTGTCCTTGGCCAGGGGCAAAGCTCAGCAAGGCTGAGCCTGAAGCAGCACTGTGCCAGGCACAGTTCCCTTTCCCCTACTCCCACCCCTCTAGCGTGTCCTCCTCACTGATTTTTCTACTGTCTACCTAAAAATCGATAACAAAAGGCTGAGGCTGAAGAAGCTCCACCTGGGGAACCCAAGGCCGAGGAAGCCCCTGCTGCTGTTATGGAAAAGGAGGCCGTCGCTGGTGAGCCTGCGGAGCCGGCAGAGCAGGCAGTGGTGAGTGACCTTGCACCGTGCCACCTCCCAGACCTCACCGGAGCCACCTTCATCACGCTGAATGTGCCTGATGCATCTTGGCCATCCTTGCTATCGTCACTCCCCATGGTTCCATCACAGTGACCGGCCATCCTTGCTATCATCACCCGCCATGGTTCCATCACAGTGACCGGCCATCCTTGCTATCATCACCCGCCATGGTTCCATCACGGTGACCAGCCATCCTTGCCATTGTTACCCCCAATGGCTGGTTCCATCACAGTGATCAGCCATCCTTGCCATCGTCATCCCCCATGGTTTCATCACGGTGACCGGCCATCCTTGCCATTGTCATCCTCCATGGCTGGGTTCATCACAGTGACCGGCCATCCTTGCCATTGTCACCCCCAATGGCTGGGTTCATCACAGTGACCTGCCATCCTTGCCATCATCATCCCCCATTGTTTCATCACAGTGACCAGCCATCCTTGCCATTGTCACCCTCCATGGCTGGGTTCATTATGGTGATCGGCCATCCTTGCCATCATTACCCTTCGTGGCTGGTTCCATCATGGTGACCGGCCATCCTTGCCATTGTCACCCCCATGCCTGGTTCCATCATGGTGACCGGCCATCCTTGCCATTGTTACCCCCATGCCTGGTTCCATCATGGTGACTGGCCATCCTTGCCATCGTCACCCCCCACGGCTCGTTCTCCGTGACTGGCTGTGTCCCAGCATGCCTCTCCAGCACACACACTCCTTTCAGCCCTAAAATGTCATTCCTCTTGTGTTTTAGGCTGAAGTTCAGCTGAGTGATAGTGGGTTTCACGGGTTGTTTGATTCCAGATGAGCTTCAGAAGGGGAAAGACTTGATGCCATTTTTACATGACCTTGTTAGCAGTTTTCTCATTTTATTTCAGGCATTTTGTGTGGTCCTTACTAGAGCATGAAAATTCCAGAAAAAAAAAAAAAGATTGTACTATAAATGTCACCAAGACTCACGGTTTTGGAAGCCAGTTGTGAGCCAAACAGGGAATTCCAAACACCGGTTTGGTGACTTTTTACATGTCAGTGTTCAGGAAATGGTGAGAGGAGAAGAAATTACAAGTGTGCATGAAGAACAAAGCAGGGCACACAATATCACTGCAGACTGAGGAGGTCTGAGGCAGTAGGCATGGGAGTTTATGCTGACTAGCATCCCTTTTTATACAGCTATCTCAGTGAATATCCTTTTTATCTGAGATTGCTCTTATACATCCTACTGTCAGAAGGTCTTGGTGGTAGATTAGAGATGATAAGAAACCCTGGAGGAAAAATGCATCTGTTTTTGTCATTTGCTTTGCTGAAGACAATAACCTGTTCAAAGGTTCTAATGAGTGCTGGTCGCTGGTAGAATATGCAGATTGCTACTGAAAAACTGGATGGATAAAAGGGGTTGGAGTTGGGGTTGGGTGAGTTCCTCTGCCACAGAAACTGGTGGAAGGTGGATAGCTGTGCTTTTTTTGACTGCTGAGTGCAGTTTGGTGCTGTGTTCTCAGAAGAACAAGGTTTAAGCAGGGATGGTGATACCAAATTCCCCGTAAAATTAGGTAGGTTTCAGTAAGCACTCGATACACTGCCACATGGAAAACATTATTAAACTAATGTAGATGCAAATTAGCTGAAGAAAGTGGAAGTAGCTATAGATGCATGTGCAGATGTGGCAGCGGAGAGCATGGGTAGATACCCACTTATCAGATACGAAGCTACTGGAGCATCTCACGGAGCATCTCTGGAGCTCATTTTTATTAAAGGCTCTGTCTTCAACAGCACAAGGTGTCACCGACTTAGGAGGACAGCATTAAGCCCACTGGCTTTGGCTGCTAAGGACAGGTTGGTTGTGTGCTGGCGGTGTTAGACCTGCACGAAAGCCAGAGGTGACATTATGGACAGTGTCTTCAGCAGAAGGAATGAAGTCCTAGCATTGGGGTACAAGGCTGCAGAGTGCAAAAGTAGTTTATTAAAGACTTTCTTAAAGACGAATTGGTGAGTTTGCTGGAGTGGTTCCAGCTGTCTGTATCACAGGATTTAAAAAAATGGTATCTAGCACAAATGATACCAAAGAGAGAGGTAAAACTTTAGCTGTAGCACCTGCCCAATTCATTCCTCCCTTGCCCCCATCTTTGTAACAGAGGGAAAATAATTTATTGTGTCAGGAAAGGTGGGCTGTTCTGCAGGACTTCGGGGGAGAGGGCAGGTAACACCTGTCTGTCCATCCCTGCCCATTCCCTGTGACTCCGAGCAGCATTGCACCCATGGAGGAGGGAAGCAGGCCCAGCATGTTCCCTGGAACTACATTTAGTTTTTAACTGCATGAACTTTTGAGTATTTGTTTCGTATTTTTAATTCACTTTTGCTCGATTCTATAGTACATACTGGAGCAAATTACTTCAGGATCATCCCCTTCTAGTAACACGACTTTATGGTCTGTGGAGATCAGGCTCTCCCTTTTCACTTGATATAAATCACAAAAATAACTTGTTAACTCCACAGTAAGGCAAAGAATAATATTCTCTATCTGAGGCACATTATTTTTGTTAAACTGTTGTGCAGCATCTTGTATATTTGATAGTTTAGAAGAAAGAAAAAGGGAGGGAAGGTGGAGAGAGAAGAGGGTAGGAAATGAGTCACTGATCTGGAGCTCTTCTCTTCCTGTGAGCGAATGTCTGGGAATAATGTGGAAGAACAGGGATTAATGAAGCTGGAAAGGTGGTTTTGTTTTGATTACTTGTAAGGAAGAAAAGAAATGTAAAAGAAGTTCCCCATTTTTCTAGAAGGAAACCAGCTCCTTTTTGTCTTGCACCCTAGGTATGATACAGACAATGCTCTGAAGCCTGTTGCACACCTTAAGCACCAATAAAACAGGCTGTGAGTGCAGCACCATGTGTGTTCTCCTTGGTTGGCATGACCCGTTCAGGTGACCCGTTTGACTGCTGAGGAGCTCTGGGTCCATGGTCTGCCATCAGCTGCTCTGGCCGAGTCGCAGGGCTGTTGGGAGGGAGGCACGGGGAATCACAGAGCAAGAGACAGGCAATTTAAGGGCAATGCAGAAGGAATAATAACACAGGCATTGAGTTTGGTTAGGTTTGTTCTTGGGGTTTTTTCGTTGCTTATTGAAAATGAAGTTGCCCTTGGTAATTTGGGAAAATAAGCTAAAAGTGTTTATTAAAAAAAATTCCTAAAATGGAGTAATTCTGCATTTGGCTCTGAAAGGTTATTTCAGGAAGGGCTTTCCAGAATTTGCAAAGAAGAGTTATGAAGATTAGGGTTAATGACAAATACGATCAAAGCTAAGGAAAAGTACACTGAGTTGCAAAAGATTAAAGCATCATTTCTCAGCAGCAGTTCTGTATTCGTTTGCTTTATGACCCGAAGGCAGCTGTAACATCCAAAGGATAGGCTAAAGCATAAAATGCATTAACCACTGATATATTGCTTTTTCAAATAATACAACCCCTCTCGCCACATCAGTTTTTCACATTCAAGCAAAGATGACAAGAGGGGATCATAATAAAGCGAAAGCTTGTGAAATGTTGTTATTTCCCTTTCTTCTTCAACTACACGTGAGACACAGTGCTTGGAGTTCAGAGCAGTGCTCAGAGATCAGCTTTTCTACTTCCATTGCGTTCATTAGTTTGGAAAGAGCCTCTCAGTGCTCTGACTCTGATGCCTGCCTGGACTCGGACGTTCTCCCATCAAAGCTGCCAAGACACTCAGCTGAATACTGTGGTTTGCAGAGCTGCGTATGAGCATCCATGAAACTGCCTCCTGATGAGCTCTTTGCAGGCACGGAGCAAGTACAGCAGAGGCCAGGAAACAGCCTGCAACTTGCAGAGCATCTGAGTGTGGTTGGATCCCACTGTAGGTCCAGCTCACAGTGCCCGCACAGTGTTGTCTCGGAGAGCAGTACAATGGTTAGATACAGAAGAGTGGTCAGCTGTGTCCAGATTCCGAGCGTGAAGCTCAGTGCAGGTGCAAAATAAAGCTATTAAAGATACGTGGCTCTCATATACAGCAGAGAACAAATGTAGAATAGTGTAATTCTGTTGAAGTCTGCAGAAGAAGTTTTTTTTCTTTCTGGAATCAGGGCGTTAGTTTATTAACATGTTATTTAGTCATCCTTTTTTACTAGGTTTTCTTGCTCTAAAAATGTTACAGTTTATGCTGCCATGCCTCTCTTCTCAAACTCCACTATCCACAAAATCCCAACTTCCAGCTAATCAGAACAGCAAAATGCTACGAATTTGAGTAGCACACAATAGTCACATTAACTTCAGGAAAGCCCAAGCTTTGGGAAGCAAGAGAACCTCTCCTTACTTTCACCTTTCCAACCAAAACTGTGCTTTCAGTTAGCCTGGAAACCAGTTCTTATTTAAAAATCTGAATATGTATATATTAAATTCTTCTGCAAAGATACCCGAAGCTGGGCTGATAGGATTCCTACCAGAGAATATTGCCAGAGACTTATTAAGGAAATGGCAAAGGCTGACACATTCCTGATTTTAAAGTGCAAGATGATGATGATTTCTGAAGGTAAATTGTAAATACAGCTGGTGGCAGAAATTGAGCACTTTTTAGTGGTACAAGTAGGTAAGGCATCTGTCTCCTGACTTGCAGGTGAACATAAAACCTTTACAGGCAACAGTACATCTCTGATGTACAAAAGAAAAAGGTTTCTCTGGATGGCAAGAATCACTAGAATAGGAAATATTTGTATTTTGCTGTTGATATTTGTTTCATTCTATTTAAGACCCTCTAGAGTCTCCTCAAACTTCCTGTGAAATTGAGGACCACATGGCAGAGGCTTGGCATCTTCAAAACAAATGGAATTAATAATTCTTAAAACAAGTTACATAACACTGCAATGCTAATGGTGATAATGCTGTAAGAGGTTTCTATGGCAACACCACTGTCAGCAGCTGCCTTGCCCTGGCATCTGGCCGCGTTTGGGGCTTATGAGGTGACTGCGAGCAGTGCTAGAAGGTTAGAAGAGAAAACAAAAATGAGTGGTATGAAGTTTGCATATAGCTCAAAATCCTTTTGTTAGAAAAGAAACGTGTGACCGTTCCAGCTGAACCTTTAAGACACTTTGGAGTGACAGTTGTGGGGGTGTGAGGGCAGGTCGCTTGAGTGCTCGAGGTCTCCTCAGTTCTGATTGCTGAAGCAGGTGGTCCAACCCACCGTGCCCGCCCATATGTGTTTGCACAACTTCTGTTCACACTCACAGCTCTTTAAAAAAATCTCACCTGGCTGTGTTTGCAAAGCAGCCTCCAAAGTTATTAGTGAAGTGGGTTTCTGTAACATGGCTTTGACTTGTTTTTGTTCAGCAGAGCATCTTTAGAAATAGCCTGTGTCTGCAGAGTCAAACCTGAACAGCAAAGAAAGCATTTCCAGCTGTTCTTAAGCCAAGCCTGAATTTTAGGGATTTTGGCTGTTGACCCTCTGTAAAAAGGACCCGGTGCTGGATGGCATCTGTGCAGTTACCAGTACTGTTTGGGGGGAGCTTGTTACCGTTCAGGGCATTCAATCCTTGGACCACCTAAATCGGTGTCAGAGGTGGAAAACCACTGGATGTCTAATTTTTTTAATGTCAGGCACCTGCTGCATGTACCACTGAACATGGACCTAAAGAAAGGTGATTGAGCAAAAGAAATGATGACCTTTGTGATCTGCCTGTTTTGAACAGCCCCTTTACATGAGTTGCGGTCCACCAGGAGTAGAAGAAGTAAGTGTTTTACAAAGCTTACCTTGAAGCTTTGGTGAGTTGCAGGAGCAGCAGCAGGTCATGATGGAAGCAGTTTGAGTCATGGGTGGGAGAAATTAGAGCTCGTTGGCAACTGCAAGGTTGCTTACTAAACAGTTCTTCAAAGCTGGTGCTATTCTGAAAATACTGGCAGTAAGCAAAAATAAAATTGTCTTTAGCTGTTATAATGATGATGAGATACTTAAAGGTTTTATTTGTTTAGCATATAACTACTCTATTTCAGAGTATATGTGGCAGAAGGAATCTTTCTGCTCACTGTATGCTGTCCCATTTAGCCATTCATTTCATTGCATCCCACACCTGGCATGCTTCCATTAGCCTGATTAATGCCAATTCCTCAGCATGACTAAGGGGATGACCTTATTTCCTCTTTATACAGGAGGGTGTCGAGGCAGGGGATAAGGAGGCAACTGGAATCGCTGAGAAGGAAAATGAGGTACATATGAATAGCCTCAAGGGTGTGGTTGTGATTTAATATTTTCAAGGGAATCGTGGCCAAAAAAATTGTCGTTTGCACGTCCTCAATAGGCAGGCCAGTACGATGCAAGTGAGACCTAGCTGTGGGATCTAGTAGGTCAGATCACCTCTCATTCAGTGCAGGATTTGCCTGAGAAACAGCCTATTGCAGCAGTATAGAGTGATAAATATTTCAGGGCAGCAAACAAAGCAGTTCCATGGCAGAAGGAAGGAACTGTTTCTGTTGACATGTGGAAATACACTGCATAGAGTCCCAGTAGCTTTTACAATTTCCATGGATTTGTTTGCCTAACCTTTCTGCAAACTCCATTATAAGAAGTAAAAAACCCTTTGATTAATTATTTCTTCTTCCGAGCACAATATGCCCTAAGCTAAAAGAGGTACTTGAAAATAATCCTGAGTTGGCTAAAGCACAATCTGGCATCATTAGATACAATTAAAATCAAATTACAAAGCAAATGAAAAGCTCGATGACATACTTTTAGCTCTGTATGTGGGGACTTGGATGATTGCATTTTGCTTATATTTCTTCAGGGGTGATACAAGTACTTACCCTGAGTCCTTGTATACTAAAGTGGAACTGTAATGTGTTCAAACATGCACAGAGGGCAGCACAGGAGGGATGGCTGCACGTTAAACACAGGGAAAGAAGTAAGGGCTGGGAAGGAGATTGTAACTCCTAGTTCCTAGTTTTGCTGCTATTCATTTGGTGTCTTGGTATATACAAAATGTCTCTGCTCACTGGTTTCAGAACACAGTAAGTTCAGCAGTCCAAGCTTGGGTTTGTTACCCTGCTGTAAAACAGCACTAGCTCTGCTAGAGTCGAGGATATATCTGTGGCTCTAGGGTATACCAGTGTCACTGGGAAGTGAATTTGGGACTCACTGGTGCCGTGTTCCTCAGCAGCGCTGTCGCATCCATGTAGAAAACAGTGGAATTGCAGAGCAGGAAAGCCCAGGGTGGGAGTGGTAGGTCGTGGTAGCTCAACCCCTGCTTTGTGCTGGCACAGTGTTGTGTTGCTGCCCTAGCAGTGGCTTGTCACTCCCAGCCAGTCTGGGCCAAGAAGAAACGTGCAAGAAATGCCTCCCTGTTCTCTGAGCAGCAGGGCTAAGTCTTTGAAACCTTTCCCCTTTGTTCTAATACTACTTGTTCTTAAAAAGTTGAGATTTCTTATCTGAGAGTGAATTTGACCCTGCGTTCTGTTTGAAAATAGCTGTTTAAAACTGGATTGCTGTATGCAGAAGAGCTGCTGTGAGAGATCTGGCTGTTTGCTAAGCTGATGTCTGACTGCCAGCGGAGGGTGGTTCCTTTGGTGCTCTCAGTTGCGTAACAGATTCTTCAGTACTACCCCAAAACCTTCCAAGACTTTGCAATTGATGTATTCCCTAAAGCGCAGTGATTGGTTCCTCTTGATATTAGCTGGCTTAGCTGTGACTAGAACCAACTGTCATAAAAATTACTCATTCCTGTTCTAAATGCAACCACAGGGCAAGAACTTCAGCTCTGGCAGACCCCAGTGGCAGGTTGGGTCCTTCTCCTTCTCCTCACCCTGGGCTTGACTTGCTGCTGCTGAATGTGTGTCTAATGTTATTTGTGACCTATCTAAAAGAAATTTGGAGGGCTGGTTCTCAGGATGAAGTAAGCTAATACAAGTAGCTGTATGTGGTTCAACATAGCTGGGTATGATTCAGCCTCCCTCTGTTTTTTTATTCCTCTGTACTAATCAAATAAATTTGTGGCTGATAGTAAGGTTCACCCTACGCTACATAACGTGCCTTTTTGTAAAAGATTTTTTTGATCATCCAGCTTACATTGGTTTTGTACTCTAAGACACAAGGACAAATGATTATTCAATTTTAAGCCGTGGTATGCATTTAGTGACTTGTGGCTGCAAGGCTGTGAGAGCATCACTGCAGGGTGTTTACAAGCTGATTCATGTAAATTAGTATTTTCCTCCCTCATGAAATAAAATGGGCTATACAAATCCAATAAACAGAAAAGAAGTTGTTGTTCCTAATCACAACAGACAGCAGAATCAGTTTCTGCAGCATGCTGTTAGAGATGCATAGTGTCAAATCAACCTGATATGCACTCTATTGCCACTCTTTCCGACTAGCCTCTTTCAGAACTTTTACACTCATCATTTATTTGTATGACTTCTTGGGTCAAGCCTGCCAAAATTGGTAATATTATGAGTGGCAGACTCGCATACCTTACAGGAGAAGATGTCAACATCTGCCCATGTCTTTTGATGATACTTCTTTTTACAACAGAACATCCTCTGTCAGCAGCACTTTGAATTTAAATTAAAGTTCCCCAGTGATTTCTAAAATCCATGTAGAAGTTTCTGCCTTCAGGGACTCCATGAGAATTTCTTTATCCCATCAATTAATAGCAGTGAATAGGAGTAGTGCTGAATATTAAATGTTGCTAAAAAATAATGCCTGAAGAGTGCCCAGGAACAGTTGCTGAGTTCAGGTAGCAGAGTTGGCCTCATCTGCAGGGCAGAGATCAAACTGAGGAAACAAAGAGCATCAGGCTGTTACCTGGAGATCAAAGAGATCAAGCTAACTGTGGCTTGACTTTAGGACCTGTAAAGCAGTTTTCCTTCAGTGTTTTTCCTGAAGCTCTCTGCTCTAAGTTAAAAATTCCATCTAGAAATTAATTCAGTTCAAAGGATGAGTTTTTTTCATTCCACCCTTCAAACCTTAAGATTAATCCATTGTAAGTATATGCCAAGTATGCTACTGTAAGCACTACAGAGCAGTACAAATGTTGGGGTGATACATCAATTTTACAGTAACAGTTTCTGCTGGGTGAAGGATTCAGCATAGATCTGGTAGTAGGCAAGTATTTTTCTATCCACCTTTCAAGAACTGGAAGAAATCATGCGTTAACTTCTCCATACGGACTGGTCAGAAAGGGGTTCAGTCATGTCCAGACCAAATGGACTTTTATGTATCTTCAGCCAGGTTACTGACATAACTACAGATCTTTGCAGTTAGATCTTTTTCTGATCTTTATCCAGCTGCAGAATATATTTACTTTTCCTGACATAGCCTGATTTGTAAGTCTCTCTGTTAAAAAGGAGCGTGTAATTAAGATTACAAGATCTTTGAAGCCAGCCCAGGGCGACAGGTATCTGACTAGCTGGAAAAGGGTTGGAGCCTCTTCCCAAGAAGAGATTCCATTAGCAGGGTCCTGTGGGCCCCTTGGAGAGCTTGCAAGCTCCTCTTCCTCAGCAGAACCCAGAGGTACATTTCTTCCACAGTACAGCTGGATGACAAGAGAAGGAAGAAATGCTACAGCCTTGGCAAACAGTTACTCCACTAGTAACTAGTCAGCCCAACTATACAACCTAGTGAGATTTTATAGATATCTTTCCCCTATGCAACCTAGTGAGATTTTATAATTGTATTTCTCCTATACAACCTAGTGAGGTTTTATAAATATCTTTCCCCTATACAACCTGGAGAGGTTTTATAAATATCTTTTCCCTATACAACCTAGTGAGATTTCGTAAAGATCTTTCCCCTATACAGCCTAGTGAGGTTTTATAAATGTATTTCCCCTAAACAACCTGGTGAGATTTTGTAAATATGTTTTCCCCTATGCAACCTAGTGAGATTTTATAAATATCTTTCCCCTGCCTGTTGCTCACCCTCTCTGCACGAGCTTTCCCCAGCACTGCTCTCCTCCATCAGTCAGGAGGAACACCAGTGAACTCAAGCCCATGGGTCAGCATCACCCAGGGAGGTCACAGAGCAGAGGCTGGTCCCTGGTCTCTCCAGCAACCTTTGTCACTCGTGTCCTCAAAGGTCCCTCCCTCCTGTTGTTTTTAGGTGGCACCTGTTGGTGAGAGGGCTGTGGCAGCAGAGGATGGTGTGGCCGTGGCAGCAGGAGCTGGCGATGGCGCTGCTGCCACCGAGCAGGAGGATGTTGCTGAAGGTGACAAACCTCAGGGAGAAGACAAGGAGTCTGATGTGTCTCAGGTAACTCCAGTCAGTGCATGGGAGAGAGTGTTAGGGGAACTGGGACAGGTCCAGCAGCCTGAGAGACGCAAGGCCACTGAACGCCTGCGCCCCCAGGTCTGACGAGTAGCAAGGCTGATGCTCTCCTGGGAGGGGCCCAGGCCGGGGATCTCTTCTTCTGAGTCCTTAATTTGGGTTGTACCAGCCTTGGTGCCCCGGTGCTTCCCTGGGCTTGTGGAGATGGGACTTGCTGGGCTGATGGCTCCTGTGTTGCTCCAGGAGCAGTATGGACAGCATGTTGTTTGGGCACCCCCTCCTGCTGTTGTCTCTCTGTGCCGCTCTGTGGAGATGAGATTTATCACATGGCAAAACAGGGCTTTCAGGAGAAATAGACAGAAAAAGGATTGGATGGTCTGGCAGGGGATCAATGAACATGGTTTTTTCCAGTTGGATGCTCCTACAAGTTTTATCAAATGCTTTTTGTACTAGGTTCCATTATTGGTCAGATGCTACCTACTTAGCCTCTTTGCTTTCTCTGCTTCCAGTTACATTGCTGTAAATCAGGGGAAATCCCCTCAAGCAGTCAAAGAAAGAGGTCATGTTTCCTTCCTGCATCACCTATTATCCTTGAATTTCCAAAGAAATACAGGACAGTGACTACTGGAACTAGTGCGTTTACCCAGAATTAAGAGCAGAGTGGAGGAAAAAGGTCTGTTAATTTCCATGCACACTGAAAATGAAACCCAGACTACCTGCAAAGCATTTTTATTATTTAGTGCAATAATTTGTGGTAATACAGAAAGTAGACTTAGGAGGACTAAGGAGAACAGTGAAAAGTGGGAAGGGATTCCTCCTTTATGTTCTTGCACAAATACACCAATACTTTTCTGTCTTAAGAATCCACTGTGGAGGAAAAAGAAATTACCATCCCCATGTATGCCCCATGCAATAAACCAACAATAGTGGTTTCCTGCTTGAAATAAAGTACAAAACAGTCTTGCATTGCTTGAAATAAAGTACAAAACAGTCTTGCATTTCTTTTCTGGGGGTTTGTTTGTTTGTTTGTTTGTTTGTTTTCCCCCAGGAAAAGGTCAGCAGCATCCCTTCAGTAGTAATAGAGCCAGCATCAAACAACGAGGGGGAGGGAGAAGAGCACGAAGTCGTCGTGAATGAGTCCAAAGATGCTGCAGCAGAGATGGGCACTCAGGGCATGGACACCTCTCCCAGTGAAACTTCCCAAGCTGGAAGCGATCAGAAACCTGCTGAAGAAATCCAACCTGTACCTTCCAAAGATCAGCCCGTTCCAGAAGACGCAGCTTCTGTGATGCCACCTGGCTTTCTCTATAAGGTCTGCTTCTTCATTCCTCTTTTAGATACACCTTCAGTTCTAGCTTCTGTGGAGGTGTCTGTCTGCACAGGGAGTGGGATGACTGCTTGAGGCCAAAGGATACTTAGTTTATCAGCCAGACACATGCACACACAAATACAAGTTAACACCACGCTGATATTGTGGTGTTGCTTTATAAATGAAGCCTGAGAAGGTACATTTTCTGCACACTGTTGTTGCTGTGCATATCCTTGTGTAGCTGTAAGATGCACTGAAGTACAAGAACACTTTAATCTCACCAAGCAACTGCTGTAAATTAATATATTGAGTAAAACTGCACTGCCACAGTGTTAGTCAGGAATGTTGTTGGTAAATGCTAATGATACATTTGATAATGCTAACAATATATTTGATCTTTAAGGTCTTTTCCAAACCCAAACCATTCTATGAGAACATTAAAAAATGGCATTTTTCTGGCCTGAAAATCTATAGTGGAAGTGAAACCCCTGGGACTTACAGTGCATGGTAATGAACTAAAATGTCATTCTGTAACTTTAGTGGTATTATAAACTGTTAGAGTAATCAAATAGAAAACTTTAATGAGGCATAAGAGAAATTCTTTCCTTGGCTGGGAAGACCCCCAGGGTTTCCTGGTTCACAAGGTTCTTTGATGATGCTTCTCACTTCGGAATCACTGAGCAGCAGAAAAGCTCCTTGAGGATGGATGAACTTTACATGCTTCCTATTGCAATTTGCATAGTCCAAACTAATTAGTCCCATTGCACTCCGTAAGTATCCCATTCTTCTTGGTCTATTCTCATTGCTCAAATATTTTTTTGAGAATAACATTAAGGTGAGGGTGAACAGTATCGTGTAATTCTGACTCAGATATGCTGACATAGTTCATCTTTTGTTTCCATCACACTCTCTTGGGCCAGACATAAATACGGAGAAGCAGAATATATGTTTGCCATGTGGTTCTCAATGCCACTTCCTTTCATTTCACATGGAACTCTCTGTGCTTTGAGAAAATTAGACTGGCTATCCCTCAAGGAGATAAAACCATTTACTTAAAATGGTCTGTTCAGAATGGTGTGCTGATCATGCCAGTATTTTAATAATCACCCCTTTGAAAGGCAGGAATTTTTGGCCTATGGGAGCTCCTTCCAGGGCAAGCATTAGGTTGGGTTGTCATCACTCACCTCTTTGATGACCTGGTGCAGTGGGTGCCATACCACCAACTCAGATTTCCATGGATGTTCTCAAGAAGAGTAATATCAGTGGCCACAACAAGAGAATGAGAGAACCTGAAGTAATCAGTTACTGGAAGTCTTTCTCAATTTTATTTGCAAAATCCCACCAAAATCTCTCTCTCAGGTGGTATAATGATAGTGGTGAACAAAGGAAATTCCTTACACAGGAGGAATGACGGTGGCAGGACTTGTGAGATGTTGCAGTATCTTCTGTCCTTGAGATCGGCTAACCTTGGGAAAGGACCTTAATTTTCTTTGGATAGTCTCAGGAAGGCTTAAGCTGTCCCTGCTTCTGAGGAAATATGTAGAGAATGTGACATGAATCAATGACAACATCAACAATTTGTGCCAGGTCAAAGCAGGTGATTCTGCTCTTCTCTCATGAGACTCCACCCGTGTACAGTTCTAGTTCCCCCAACATAACAAGGACGTGGAACTGTTGGGGCAAGTCCAAAAGACAGCCACGAAGTTGGTAAGAGGATTGGAACACCTCTCCTGCAGGCTGAGAAAGTTGGGGCTGTTCAGCCTGGAGAAGAGAAGGTTGCAAGGAGACCTCATGGCAACCTTTCAGTATCTGAAGGGGACCTACAGAAAAGCTGGAGAGGGACTCTTTGTCAGGAACTGACTCTTTGTCAGGAACATTATTCCTAATAGGATGAGGAATAATGGGTACAAATTGAAAGAGTGGAAATGTAGGTTGGGTATTAGGAAGAATTTTTTTCCTGTGAGGGTGGTGAGGCACTGGAACAGTTGCCCAAGGAAGCTGTGGATGCCCCAACCCTAAAGGTGTTCAAAGCCAGGCTGGACGAGGCCTTGAGCAACCTGGTCTAGTGGGAGGTGTCCCTGCCCATGACAGGAGGGGTTGAGATCATTTAGGTCCATTCCAACCTCTTAAGCTTCTGTGATTCTATGATAATTTGAACATACCTTTCTGTAGCCATATGTTTGCATCAAGGCAGCTGTTTTGTTTTTTTTCCAGTCAAAATTTAACAGGTAATTTTGTTGAGAAAATGTCTCTCCCTTTAGATCACATCTGTATGGTTGGTGTTATTTTCCTCAGGTTGAAGTTCTGCATGATTTCGAGGCAGCTAACAGTGATGAGCTCAATTTAAAACGAGGAGACACTGTACTAGTCATTCCTTCTGAGACCACAGCTGATCAGGTAAAAACATGCAGTTCTTGCTTTTTGTCTCAACCTTTTTTCTCCCAGGTCATAGTTAATGGGACTCCGTGTTCGAAATGTCATTACTGTAAGAAAACACAGATTTTAGTTTTGGTTTTGTACTTGGTTTCATTTGAGACTCACTGGCACAGCTGAGTACACATGAAGGCCCAGGTGTATGCTTATTAGCAGGATATGATCTCAGCATATTTTCTAGGGCTTTTTTATGCCACTTTTTAGTGGATTTGGTACAGACAGACATGTACTCAAAGACTTAATGCAGAGGATGACATACAAGCTGTGTGTAATGTTGTTCCATATAATTCTGTCCTAACATTGCAATAGAATTGATTGCATGTTCCCTGGATGTTCAGAGTTTTTATGTGTGGATTTGGAGAAAAAATACAAATTCACCCACAGAGTGCACTGAAAACACACACAAATTGTGCTCTCCTATAGCCTGAAGGTATGGAGGTACTGCTATGCGTGTTACATGCCTCTGATAAAGATAACTTTGCCCCCTGGAAGCCTGAACCAGAATTAAACAACACTGTGATTTCCTTTAAGGCATCTATCTGGTTTTAACATTGCACTTCAGGTGAATTTTTAAACAGTCGCATCCCCTCTGTGAAACTGCAGTGAAATTGAGCTGATTTTAGCCCCTGCTTTCAAAGGGAAGGTTGCAGTGAGCACAGTTAGCACCAGCCACCCCAGGGGCATCTGTCCCTGCCTGCAGTGGTGGTGAAAACTCTTCCATTGGTTTAGGGGATGACAGGTAGAGGACTGGGTTCTCCCTAATCAGGTAGCCGAGAGCACTGCTCTGAATGAAGAATATGTCATAAAACAGGCCTGGATGCTAATGCCCTAAGTGCATAGGAGTGCTGGGAACTGTGTTTGAAATTGTTTTGCTGATTGATGCTGTCCAAAGGTTCGTAATAATCAATGTTCATCATCTCAGATGAGCTTTCTTTTAATTCAAGAGATGACTAATTGTTTCCTTTGGGTGGGTTGTTTTTTTTCCACAAAATATTTTTATTTCAGCAGGCACTTAGTTCTTTTTATAGGGATAGAGTCTGTTATCCTTACTCAAATCATGCTACGCCTTACCTCATCAACAGTTCTCTTGATTTCATTATCGGTGTTCCCAGAGTAGGACACTGCCCTAAGGACAGCAAAATATGCTCTTTGTCTTCAAACAGTTTTTCGTGGTATATTAGGTGTTAAATATGCTTAATCTTCACTTGGTGAGTCCACGAAGTATATTCTTCTTCTGGTGTGCCTTGGAATTCCACTAGCATTAATTGAAGTAAATAGTGTGCAATGATGGAGAAAATAAGGCTGTATGTATTCATGTTTCTGAAACCACTCCATTCGTATCTTTGTGACTCGGAACATCTTTGCCCTTCATGTTTAACATCACTGTAAAGCTTAATATTTTTGTCTTTTGCCAGGTACTTTGTTCATTTATAGAGAGGGTTTTTTATCTTTGTTATTCTTTGTTGGTCTTTATTCCCTGGTTTGGATTTCCAGGAGTTTTTAGAAAAATTATTACATATTTTCTAGAGCTAGTAACTCCAGAGATTGGAAGAGCCATTATTTCTTCTGACTGCCAATACATGAGTGAGAGAAAGGAAAAAAAAAAAAATCTCAGGGTAAATATCAAGATTCAAGACTATTTTTTCTTCAGCTGGGAGTTAGATGGGCTGAAGGCCATAGCGTGTGCTCACAGTCACTTGGTCTCACAAAACTGTGGTCTGGCAGAACAGAGAAAATGGTCTGTGCAAAACCAGAGGCTGCTTTTGAACCAAAACACCAAATCTTTTAGCCATGCAGCTCTGAAACATTTCCAGGTCTGAAGCTCCTAGTGAGGAATGGGGGAGACACGAGATATAAGAGACTGTCTTTCTTTGCAGGAGGCTGGCTGGTTGACTGGCATTAAGGAATCCGAGTGGCTCCAGTACAGAGATGCAAATAGTTATAAAGGACTTTTCCCAGAGAACTTCACGCGCCGTCTGGAATAGTTCTCCCAGGCAGATGAACGTGATGCGAAGCTCAGTCAGTAGGTTTTTAACCTCTTTGAAACACAGGAGCCCATCTTTTTGTAGTTGAAGCTGTTAATGGTTTACAGGCTGGTGCCAGACAAAGCTTGTTGGAACACTTTGAAATGAGCATGAATGCAAACAGTTAAGGTAGCAATTCCTGAAGCGGTACATGGGGAAAAATTCAAATTAAAAAGAAATGTCCTTATTTGTTTATGAGTTTGTGGCGACAGGTTTGTTTGTGCTTTGTCAGAGCTATGGTGATCCTGTATTTGGTCCTTTCCCATGAAATCTGAAATTAGCTTCCTCAATACCAAAACCTTAACTTCTCTGCACTAAGTGTATTGTATTGAGTTGCACTGCAGAAGATTTAATTAATTATCCTATAGTTATGAGGTCAAACTATTATAAGTTTCATGTGTTTAAAAAAAAATAATTAACTACTGCAACGTTTTTCAATGTTATTTTTGGACATGCATTAAATATATATATACACAAGAACTTATATGTGTATATATAAGTGCATATGGCTATATATGCATTTTCACAAGTTCATTGTAGTTCTCTGGCTGTGTAGTATCATCCAGTACATGCATTGCTCTTTCACTGTCTGGCATTACAGGAAAAGGTTTTGTTTCAGCTGCACCATTGCCAAAACATACTACAGTATCTGTGTTTGTAATGTGAAATTTTCATTCTTAGATAATGAATAACATCATGTTCAAAGCTGCTAACCTTTGAGAAGGCATGGCTCAGTCTCCTCTTCCAGGTGCAGTAGTTACAGTGAGATAACCTGGAGAGGGAGCTGTTATGATGCTAATCCGTACTTTTTTATTTAATTGGCTGAATACATTTTAAAAAAAAGAAACAGAACTAATCTCGGAGAAGAAATAAACACAATATATTTTCATTATGTGTATTTATGCAGCTTACCTTCACAGAACCTTTTAAAGTAAGATATATAATGTATCCTGTATCAAAAAGTCATCTGTAACTTATGTTTTCCAGTGCTGTGTCATTAAAAATAAACCTTTGGTCCAAAGAAGCTGTTTCATCTGTGGTGCTTTTGAAGTTTTGTAGCACTGAAGTCCACGTAGCTTAAACATTGTATTATATAGTCTAATCTTAATTTAATACTTCTTTTTTTCAAAGAAATACAGCATAACAGGTGCACCATCTAAAGTCTTGCTCTTGACCCTAGTTGTGCCAGAATTCCAAAAGGTCTGGACCCCAGATCAGCTGCTGCTCCTGCTGTTCCAGGCTCCGACTGCAGGCTCCATATATCTGTCCCCTGGGGAAGGGAGCTTGTCTCTGCTGGACCATCACTCAGCCAAAGATCTCTACCTCTTAGTGATTTTTCACTTTTCCACTTATTTTATGTAGAAAGTAAGTTCTCCATGAATCTGGGGTCTGCTCTGTTGTTATTTGCTGAGGAATGGAATTTGCAAATATTTAGGAACTTCTGTGTTTTCCTAGGAATTCTGTTATTTTTCATTATATTTTTGTTGGGTGCTTGTTTTGTATGCAAACAATATCTGTTTCCACTGCACTTCTAATCTGTTAGCTTTCAGCTGAAGAAATGGGGGCTCGTGTCTCACGAAGAGGAGGAAAGTTGATTTTTCTCTGTTTTTCAGGATACAGCAGTTTTCAAAAGCAAGTCTAATGACAGCTGTGTTTTGCAAAGAAGCTGAATGGCTCAACTGTGATAGCTGGCACGTCGTTTGATTCCAAGATGCTCTGATTGAAATAAAGTCCCATTAAGCTCATGCTTAATGAAAATTACTTAGTGCCTTGCTGGCCCAGGGCAAAAAGCATCCAAAGAAAGCCACTGTGATGGACAGGTTAGATGGACGGGGTTGGGAAGCAGCAGCCACTTGCTGTAGGACACTGCAGGGCTGTCCCCTGTTGCACACCCATGTGCAGGCAGAGCGTGAGCAAGAGGTGCAGCTGGAGCAGCCTTAAGTACCACGGCAGCTCAAAACCACCCCAGTTTGCAGCTTGAAGTGCAAAATCAGATTTTATTGTTAGTTTTTCAAACGGATTTAAAAGATCTATCTTTCTGTGCTCAGAATGCTAAGGCCCCAAGATGACAGTCGATGAAACGCCGCCTGATGAGCCAACCCTCAGCTGCAAAAAGTAGTTAGTTCAGTTAATTAAGCAAGGTCACATTTGTGGAAGCAGTGAAGAAGAGCGGGAAGGTGTTTTTGCAGCCAGCTGTAACACGCAGTGTCACTGTTAGCTCTGTGTTTTCTGGTGGCAAGACATCTGTTGCAGATGAGAGAAAGCCTGTGAAACTACATGGCAGCCCCTTTGCTTCTGCTTTAAACCCCAGCCCTTTTGGAAGCACAGAAATTCTCTTTAATTGGGAAGAGGAGTTTCAGAAAATGGCACGTTCTTAGTCTAGATTCAGAAATAGAGACTATGAAGTGGATGGTGGTTTTGGGCACAGCATCTCACTAAATGTGTAGATGTATAACAGGTAGTCACTTTTCAAAGATTCCTTCCCTAGATACTTGTGGGAGTCGATACAGGCAGGCAGTTGCAACAACCACAAAACCACGGCTGAAATGCAGAGTAAATTTATTCCATTACCCTGCTAAGCAGAGGACCCCAAAGCAAGACCCGGGCAGAGGCACACGGGTGGGAACGTGACACCGCCAGGCTCAGTCCATCCTGGATGGATTTATCAAGGGCCGTGCACGGCTGTTTGACCACCATGCTGTCATCTCCTCTGTGCTTTCTGTCATCTCTGAGCTTTGATCTTCTCTCTCCCAAAACAGGGAGCTCAGCCATGTCCGTGAGAGTTGCCTCCAGGTCTCGCGAAACACCTACGTTATCTCTACACAGAAATTCTACTTTTCAGGCAGAAGATAAGCAGCAGGAGGCATAATATGGGGTTTTACTCTCCAGGCCTTGGCATTCCCAGCTGCAAGGTCACTTGAATGAACCTACCATCCTTCTTGCCATTCTTCCCCTTTTAGCCCTTTGCTCCCAACAGGCTCCATCCACATGGTTTCAGCTCTGATGCTGTCTTTGTGCACNGCCACAGGCACTAAATGCAATGCAGAGAGCTACAAAGTACCGTGTCACCATCAAAACCGGAGTCTTCAGGAGTCAGTGGGACCCGCATCTACTGAAGACAGTCAAATGCAAAGTTCTCTGTCCTCAACCTGGTTTCAGAGGAGAAAAGAGGCTGGGGTTTCTTTTTGGTGCTATCAGAGCACAGTCTTTGGTGTGAGCCAGGCTAACCCCAGGTCACTAACAGTGCCTCTGTGTTTTCCTAGACAGGCTGCTTGTAGTACCAGGTATAACTGGATCAAGAACATCAAAGCACCAGAAAGGTAAGTAGTTACATACTTAAATTATTACATTTCCAATGTACATGCTACAGTGGAGAAGGTAAACGTACTCCTGATTTCCTCTACTTGTTTAATTCAGGTAATTGCTCATAAGAAAGCCAAATTCTCTATATTAAAGGTTTAAAGTTTAAATGCATTGCGCTGCAATGGTAGAAAGAATCTGGCTGTGTGTCAGTGAAGGAAAAAAAATAAAGCATGCAATCTTGAAGAATAAGATGTGCAGATTAACACACAATTGCCAGATGATAAGGTCATGCAAAATTCTTTGAGTGGCTAAAATCTGACAGACCCCATACCTGGCATGGTGCTGTGACTCTCAAGGTGTCTTAGAGATACACATGGAAGTGGAAATTGTCCATAGTCATTGGTGGAGATTCAGAACCCTGCATTTTAAGCCTATACCGTGTTTCATAGGAGAGGTGCTGTAAATGCTGAGGTTCTTGGGGTACCAACTCCTTTCCACCTAAAAAAGAACGCTGGAAAATTAAAACGACCTGTGTTTTGCTTATAAATCTCAGAGTACTGTAGGAATTCTTAGCCTATGGATGCTTTAGAGGTCACACGGCTGCTCATAAAGGGCTCCTGAGAGTTTTACTCCTTTATACCCAGCAGAGGGTGGTAGAAGCTGGAATTTGCATTTGCCAAACTACCTGTCATTTGGATCAGTCTTCAGCTGCGAGTTTGCTTCACTGATATCTCTCATTGTCTGAAGCTGTCTCATACCTGCAGACACACAGAGAAAATTCACTGCGAAAACAGAGAGTAACAGAAGTAAAATCAGTTTCTAACTGGCTATTTTCA
>VWZG01007409.1:1321-12889 GCA_013396735.1 Grallaria varia
TATAAATAAAATATTCAGTAAAAATACTGTAAAAAATGTATATACATTAGATTCGTTGAAACAATTTTATTTCTACATGCAGCTCTATCAGTAAACAAAAGTTGAGACCTGAAGCCTGAGTGTTGCCTTTACTAACTTTTAGGTGGTTTCTTTGTGTTGTTTCTTTAAACTGTGCTTTCAGTTTCTCACTTTGGAAAGCTAGTAGAATTTTAAAGGAAAGCTTTATGGAGAGAACTGGTTTCCTTTCATATCCCATCACAGCCTTATTTTAAATTTCTTAAGTTTTCTTTGTCATGTTTATAGCTGAGATTGAAATTTCCTTTTGGCCAAGTGGAAAATCCACCAATCATTGTGGTGTCATGACAACCCAAGACAATTAAGCCAGAAGATTCTGTAGTCTTTACTCACTTTCTGAAGCAGACACCACTTAGGATAATATCTCAGAATATGTCTGACTTACTGCAAAGTGTTTGAACAAACCTTCTAGGAAAACCATAGATGAGACAAAGGAAAAATAAGGCATTGGGAAACTTTTAGCATACTAATATGAAGGTACTTGCACATAAACTGTGCACTTTTCAGACAAGTTAAGGCAGCATTCATTTTTATGGCATCCAACAAAATTAAATAATATTGTGACATATGGGTAAGTTCTTGAAGCTCAAATCTGAGCAGTTTCTCCTAGCACAGTATAGAAAAGACTAGGAAGAGAAGAAGTCCGTGTAAAGTTCCACAAGTGTCAAGGCATTCCAAGAAAAATGCATTGTTCTTTTAGTAATTTTCCTGATTATTTGAAATATGTAAGTGCTTATCAGACTACACAGATTAGCAAGCATGGAAGTAGAATCTGAATCTACAGAGGCTGGCTGTAGATGACATTTACTATAAGCTAATTACCCAGGAGAATAGTTGTAGTATCGATGAAGGGTGCCTGTTTGTAAGATGGCTACTCACCAACAGTATCCACTTAACAGCTTGTTTATCTGCATCCTGCTTACTGCATAACAAACAAGTCCTCTATTCCTGTGTGATGGACATGGCAGTCTTGGCTGAGAATTTTAGCGGTAGCCTTCTTCTGTGGAAAATTGGAGCCATCTGCTGTCGAAAGTGGGCATCGTTTAAGGTGAAGTGTGTGATTCTTCTGTCTTGTCCTATATCCTCAAAAGTTCTCTGGTGTTTGTTGTTAGTAGGGTATTTACTGACAACACAGAAGCGAAATTATTTAGGTCTAGATGTTTCTGAAATAAAAAACTTAGCCATTAGTACATATACTAAAAAGTTGTCATCCAAAAGTTATATTACATAGGCAGCTTGAGAATCAGAAAAAGAGCTGGACAAACAGCAGTGTGCACGTGTGCAACATCTGAAAAACTCTTTCAATAAAATAAACAATTTCTCTGCTCAGTTTGGAGTTACCTTCTCAACAATTAAAAAAAGCTCAGTCTCATTTCATACAGTTCAGCTCTGACCATGAGTCAATGGAAAAAGCATGCTAAGGTCCTGGTTTCCTGTTTTTTCCTGATTTCATATCTAATAGGTATGAAAATATATTTAATTAGCCGTACAAAACACCAACAAAAAAAAAACCCTACCAGAAACTTGGAAAATTTTTTGTTTGTTTTTGTGTCTGGTAGGTCTTCCAGATCAGATCAGACTTTTAAAGCCTGTCAAGCTCTCCACTTCTGCAGGCCACATTGTACCATTGTCTGCTGGCTAGTTGTCCCAGTTATGTGCTATGTTTTAAAGTCTTACACGGGTGTAGCTACACGGAACTAAACAAATAGTCATATGTCAGTTTGAGACATAAAATAGCCTATTACCCAGGTAGCTGGTTGCAATGAGCTGGTTGCAACTTTTCCTGGTTGCAGTGAGCTATTCAAGGGTGGGAAGAGAGGAGAAACATGAAAAACATTTATTTGCTGCAAGAGTCACAAGATACACACTAATTAGTTTAGCTTGTAAAGTTCCCAATCATTTTCATTGCTGTGATAGTTGCTCATGTGTTACACACATATACAATCACACTCAATGCGAATAAGACAGCATTTACATGTAGGTTGATCCAAATGATTATAAATGAATTGAGGGATGTCTCCTGGGATTGGACATAAAGGTCTTGTAAACTGGAAATTTTATAAACAAACAGCTGTTGGGAAAATACCATTATGCTGTAATAGCTGCTATTAAAATCCATTAGCAATCTTGATGGCCTGTTTGAATTTGATGCATCATTTGCTCTGACAGCACTTCTTTCTAAAGAATTTTGTAAAATATATGTAGATTATGAAAGACAGTAGTAATAGACTAGGAGATTAACACTGAATATAGATTTTACTTCCATATGCCAATCAAGCTTGAAGAATGCTGTGTATCCTCCAGTTTAAATGTCAGCAGATGAACAGGAACACATTAACCTGAACAGATGCAAAGCTTTCTCCATCACTGTGGGAGAAATACACAGCTCTGCAGAGATGAAGTGTTTCCAGGTTAAAAACCATGTTCCAGGCAACAAAATAAATCTCCAGTGTTTTCTAAGAGTTTGTGTGTTCTTGTAATTGATGCCAAACTGTCATTCTCCTGCTCACAGATCCATATACCGCAGTGGATACCAGCTGCCATAGGGGTAGCTATGGCCTGTAGATCATGCTGCTACTAAAATTAGTCAGACTTCTAATGAGATTTTGAAAAATCTATATGCCAAGAACTATCTGAAAACTCTTCTTTTGAGAACAGTTCAAGTGTCAGTGATACAGCTAAACTGTTCCCTGAGAAACAGGTATGGGAACACATGGAGTGATGCATCTGTGTCTGTAGACTGGGGCAGGGATGTTTATGGATGCTGCAAGGGCACCATCTTGTGGGTGAACAATAAAGATTAAAGCTTGGTAGAGTAATCAGATTTAAATGTCTTTTAATCAAGACTTTTTTGTCATGCTCACATGCAGATGACATAATGCTTGTTATTGTACGTAGTTAGTTTCCTATTTCTTCCTGTACATTGTGTTTTCAATGTTTTATTCAATTATTCAATGAACTCTACGAAGCAGAGAATTCTTTGTAAGTATTATTTTGGTATAAACTCCTGCCCATCTTATGGATACCCTCTTTTCTCCCCTCCCCTTTTATGTATTCTCAATCTTTTTGTCATATCCTCTTTCTTCTTTGTCATATCTTCACCTGTAAATGATGGTTTGCTAAAAGGTCTGGCAAAGGGTGCCGTCTCTTGTACTATTTCCTCTCATCACTCCTTCTTTATTTTCTGGTGGAGGTTAAGTGCTGAAGGTAAACCTGTATCTATTGCATATAGAATATTGTTCTCCTGAAATGTACAGCAGATCTATGGTCAGTTCCCATTGCAAGAGAGGGGAATAGAAGGGATTGTGGTTTAGTGTAAAGAGAGGAAAGTCTGTCTTTATGTTCTTCTAGCTCTGGACCATTGTGTCTTATTATCTTTTGCAATTTAGGTGTTTAAAGTTTTCTCTTTCTTAAGGATTATGTACAGGTATCTCCATCAAAGGAGCTGTAGGCCTGTGATACTGCTGTTTATTTTTGTGTTGTCTTAACAGAGTTGCAAGAAGCTAAAATTAGATTAATATAGTAGATGCACTTTTTAACATGCACATTGATGAAAGAGGCTTTGCTTTACTACTTAGCTTCTACTACGTGATTCTGATAATATATTCTGTATTCGCTATATGCATCTCTCTAGCATTCAGCAATAGATGGTCATGTAATACACAGTATAGCAGCCCTCGTGTCATTCTATATAGATTTTTAAAGTGTTTTCAAAGAAGACTGGGTGATGTTTTTAGGGATATTTTCAGAAAATAAATGAGGCCCTGAATTAAAAGACATCAGTTTTGCAGAGGTTGAAGTGAGAGAATTCTAAAAATGAGCCAGCCGGATAGAAAGCCTTAACTACAGGCGTAATTAATAAGGTTTACTTTTTACTTCCATGAATTACTTCAGTTCCATGAATTCAGTAAGATCTGAATACATTTTCAGTACCTTTTACCTGAAGTATATTAGCAGTTTGACAATGCTATCTTTACTTCATTTCCTTCAATGTTCAGACAACACAAATTCAAACTGATAAAAAATTGTATGCAAAACCTTAGTTTTGAAACCTCAGATTATCAACAGGTGTCAATGAAGTCATCTTGTAGTAGTACAAAATTTAGTAATTTAGCTTGCTTTGTTGGATGAAATTTTGCTTTGACATTGCTGAGAAGTACTTGTTTCTTTCCCTAGTGTGTTAGAAAGATGCTTCAGTCACAATGAATGACTGCATTCATGAAGCAGAGCATAAACACATGTCTAGGCTTAGCTCAAGATTCAGGTGCCTGGAAGAAAGCTGTACTGGTGTGAGGTGGGTCAGCTGTGCTAGCTGGAATCATGAGTGTGCACCGTGGAATTGTCAACAGTTGGTAAAGCCCATTTTAAACTCTTGATACACTGCAGGGATGGTACTGACCAACACAATCAGCGCCAACGGAAGTTTTAGGAAACTGATTGGCCTATCTACTGAGCATACTGACAAATCATGATTTTCCATGCCACTCTTCTTGTAATGTTAAATCTTAGAGTACATTTTTGTTTAATGATGTCAGCAAAATCACTGTGTTATTGTTCTTCAGCAAAAAAAAAACAAAAAAAAAAAAACCAAAAAAAAAAAACCAAAAAAAATTTTTTTTCTTCACATGCTCTTAGTCATAATTTCTTTTAAACATTGAAGCTTGCATGTAAGTATCAAGTAAACCTAGAATAATATGAAACATTCCAGTTCTTTTAGGTTGTAGTTGTTTAACAGCCTTTACATGCCAGTATCATCAGAGCAATGGTCCCGTGCCTCAGAGTGGTTAGCTCTGAGTTGGTTTTAGGGTACTGTCCTGCTTTGCATCTCATTTGTCACTTCTCTTGTCTAGTGGGAGACCAAAGTGCAACTTTCTGAAAGACAGAGCCTGAAGAAAGCATGGATTCTGGAGAACCCGGTCCTGTAGATCCAAAATCTGTGTTACTTACAGCTTGTATCTGGTTCTCGGAAACTGGAACCGTCTCAGTGGCAGAAGCTGCTGTCTTAGGTACTATAAATGTAGAACAGAGACAAGGGTGTCACAGCTGATTTCAGCCCACTGTAACCAAGTGTGGGTCCCCTGACAGGCATTTGCAAAGAACTTCGTTTTATCCTGGTTTTGCTTGTGTTGCTAATGGCTCCTATTCTGTCTGTGGAAGGAACTGACTGTTTAACAAATGAGTTGCTAAAGGCATTTTGCTTGCATAACTGTAAGTGCTTATTAGAAGAATCCATAGGAAAATGTACATGAATTACAAGAAACTGAATTCCTAGTCTTATTTTTAACAAGACTGGGATTTTTTTTGTGGCAAAGTTCAGTGTACAGCATTTGCCGTGTCTGTCCAGTTCCTAGTTCCTAGTTCAGAAAGTCAGTGCAGAGGAGACTAAAGTCAGTTCCATTGGTAATACATTGATCCTTTTTTGTTCATGTGTCTTAGAGGAAGATGTTCAATTTGCCCAGCAGAGAGATGAGCTGATTGAATGGAAAATTAATTCTCTTTTGTCTCCAGTTTATTCTAGATGACAGTTTACTCCATATTGACAAGTCATCATGGGTGGTTAAACAAAGTACCAGTGATTTAGCATACAGTGCAAAACTGACTTAATCTTTTACTTCCTAGAAGGGCCTTTTGTGAAACTTGAGTGCCAAATAAATAGTTTGAGTATTTTCTGTGTACTGGAACTGATTGGGAGAATACTTACATGTACATTAATGGCATGTGCCAAGTTCTCTGAAGTCAGTGAGAGGATTTCCATTAACTTCTGGTTTGCATGATTCTGAATTGGCCTATTCGTTCAGGCTTGCAAAACAAACACCTAAAGGTAATAATTACTATTTGTATTTCTCAATAGGCAGAGAACCCGTTTAGAGTGGGGTATTTCAAACCCACGGATCTGTGGTGCTGAGAGAGAACATGTATTGTGAACCAAAGGGTGAAAGTATAGAAAAGACTGAGGTACAATCAAAGAGCATTTTGCCTCAGTGAGAAACTGTATTTGAGTTAGAGAGATTTGGGGCAATAGAGAAGAACTAGCTAAATTCATAGAGTGGGATAAGTGGTTCTTGATGAGAATTTAATTGTAATAGGAAGGAGAATGAGAAATTGGTAAGAGTGTTCATATCAGATAACAGGGAAAATAAAAAAATAATGTAAGTCAAGAATTTGCAGCATTAGAAGAAGAAAACTTGTAGGAGAAAACAGTATTTTGAAGTCAAGAAAGTGAATGGAAGAAGTAAAGTTTCTGAGAAAAATGGTTTGCAGTTGAAAGACTAGGAGGAATCAAAGCCCCTTTAGAAAATCAGCAGAAAATGTAATTAGATCAAACAGAAGGCTTCACCAGTTACTAAAATTTGATGAAACAATCCAAAACTGACATATTAACAACTTAGAATATAGTAAAAGTGATAGATCTGAATCCTGCATAAATTGTTATTTTTATTTATTATCAGTTGGTAATTTTCAAAGCAGGATATTTTATTTTCTGTCAATTAACTTGCAACATAATTTATCCATCTGTATATGTGGAGTGAAATAGCTTTAACTATTAAGTAACTGTGGTTTATTCTTGAAGTAAGATTGTGAATTGCTTGCATAAATTAGCAAAGTAAATGTGACGGTTTAAAAAAAATAAAATTGCCATTTAACTTTTACACAACTTAGAGAATTTAAGGGCTTATAAATTGCTAAATTTGTTCATTTTGGTAACTGAACCAGCAAACAGAAACTGTATTCCTCAGCAGATTTGGTTGGTTTATCTTTTTTTTTTCCTCATTGATGAAGTAATAATTTCACATTAAATACCATTCCCGCTTAGAAGCAATTCGTGCTGACAGATGTCATCCCACAAAGTATTTTCAAAATTTCTTCTCCTTTTGACTGTTTTACCTGCAAGTTTTGGAGTTCCATCCAAAAGATTTTTGCTGTTTCTACAGTCTATAACAGTGTTAAAAATGTTGATATTTTGCTATTAAGTACAAGTCGCACTGAATGATCTGGTTAGAATTCTGCACTGGAGAAGGAACTGTGGGTTTCCTTCTACCTCCTATACAGAAATAAGCTTTCCCTCTCAATAGTAACAGACAGGGTTGCTGTCAGAGACAGTGGGGCAGCAGAACTCTGCTAGGCCATATTCCAAAAACATCAAGTGGAAACACTTGCTGGCTCTTCTCTTTGGATTGCATTTGGAAGTGTGGCAACATTTTTGTCTCTCCTTTACCAAAGAGGGGACAGGGCTAGTTTCCATTGTATCAGAAAAGAAGGAATAAACCCCAAACAGCACCTACCCCCCAAAAAAGACCCCAGGACTAATGTAGCTATATTATTTCTAAATATGCTCTTGGCTGAAGACTGATGATTTATTATTGAGTTATTTCCTGTTATGGACACAGAGGGTATGTGTGATGTGTATAATATAAAAGGTACTAATATATACATAATTCTTCAGTCTGCATATGATGGTATCTATTTACAATATTGCTAGCTTCTTGCTGTTGAAAATATTTTTAGTGGTACATCTAGTCTTGCAGTCTCCAAAATAAAGTGTTCCTGAAAGTAAGAGAGAGAGCACTTTTTCATTCCTTTATAGTGGCAGCAGCTAAAGACTTTTTGCCAGACTAAACTTCCTGTTTAGGGGGAAGTGGCAATAGTATAATGTCATTGTTACGACAAAGCAAGCCTCCATTTCGAATTTAAACTGCAACCATTGAAAGTGCACATAAGAATAGCCTGCCATCCTGCCTTGGCATTTTGTTTTTTCTTTGATTATATCTTCACGAGGAATTAACATTTTGATACAACATTTGTTCTTGGATTTGCAGTGGTTAAATCAATAGTTAATGGGGTTCGTCGCATAATTTGAGCTTGTAGTTTGTTTATGCTAGACCAACTTTATCCATACCCCAAACAAATTATCTCTTATAATCACCAGCCTGAAGATAAATCTCTAAATGTTTTTCTGATGATAGTGCTGTGGTTGGCAGGTGTTAGAAGTGCCTCCCAGGGACAAAGATTGAAGATGGGCTTGTTCTCACAAATCCTTCAGGCGAGGTTGTTTAGCTTTCTATCCTGTCATCTGCAGAGGAGCCTTGTATGGTGCCCTGCTAATGAAATCTAATAGGCAAAGGTCATATATCTTTATGAAGAAAAATGCAAAGCTGGTGAGTGATAAATGTGCTTCATGGGGTTCAATGGACGATGCTTAGCGATAAAATCCATGTTTAAACAGTGTTTCAAGTGGCTTGGCGTATCTCTGGGTTTTGTGCCTTAACTATTTCTTTACAACAATTCTCATTACTAATGATGGGAATAGATAAATACAAAAATAGTAGAATATGCATGCAAAGTTGTCTATGTAATTAAAGAAAAGGTGGAGACTCTGAGTGAGTGATTAGTTTTCAGTATTCATAGCATAATGAGTAAGATGGCTCACATAATAGTACACAGCAGTATTGTGTTTACATTTGAAAGCTCTATTGACTAGCAATAGAAGCATACTAGCTGGCCTGAAGACGTGAAGATTTAGGCAGATTCTAGTATCAGCTGAATTTTAAAAATGCCTCTGTCAAATTCAAAACATATGTTTAAAAAGAGGGGAAATAGAAAACATGCTGGTGTAAAACTGTAGATAGAACTTCTAAAGAATACAAGACGGATCCCTTAAGAAATTGCTAATCTGAAGTTAGAAGGAATGAAATAAACCAGATATTGTTGAATCACTGCTGTCTTTTAAGAAGTTACCAGTTCATTTGCTATAGTTATACTGCTGAGCAAAGAGACAGTTCAATAAATCAACTCAGGCTTGATGGATTTTACAAACCATTGAAATGAGTGCGTGGAAGAGGAAAGAAATCTCTTAGTATTCCCTCTTTGACAAAAGGATATGCAAAGAGCCTGAATGGATGAATGGTTGATTAATTTTACCAGAAATTTTCTTGACAGCCAGAAATGTGTTTTTGTATTATCATGTTTGCATGGGTATTATTTTGTAAGGTATGAATTATTACATATAACCTTACACCTGAGACTTAGCTGAATAAAAGAGACAGCTCCTGGTCACTACATATATGGTTGTAGTGTTTCATATGTTTTAATTCATTAGCCTGGCACATCAGCCTTTTGCTTGTTACCACTTGCTAATCAGTCAACAGTGAAATCAAATATTGTATGTCACTAAATGAACCTTGTAAATGAAGTGGTAGGTTGTGTCTTTGTCAGTATTTTTAATTGGTTTATAAGCTATGGAAAAATCAGATGGAAGTTCTTAACTTAGAAAGCAGAATAATATAACGGAGAATAAAAAAAGTGTATCATAGGCTATGTCCACATGACCTATTGATTAATAAGAAACTGTGCTTCTTTTTCTTCTATAAGTTTCTGAGGTAAATAGTGAGATTGTGTACACTTCCCTGTACGTTAGTATGAAGACATTCCTTTTAGCTTTGCACACATTTTATGCATATTTTCTGTAGTTGATATTTGCTTGTAAATGCAGTGTATAAGGAGGTCCTTTACTTTTAGGTGTTGGATACCCATGGCTTCAAAATAAGAGACTTTCCTCTGCGTGCAGTTTCCTCCAGAAAAATATGTACATACTTATTTCAGTCTTTAAAGGAGTACATTTCAACATAGTGCAAGTACATTTCCCTGTATTTCCCTACTTGGAGCAAAAGTCATACTGTTAAAATTGCAAGTTTTCTAGTTTGTCCCTTTCGTTATTTTACAGAGGCAGAGTTTGAAAACACATTTGAAAAAAGAGGTGGCATTTAAACCTTAAACTTGAAAATCACATCTGTATGTTTTGCTGTATTTTGCATTTTTACTGATTCAAAACTACTTAGCCTTCAGCTGCCAAAAATGGTCAAAAGTGGCAGTTTTATCTTTATCAGTCATGGGGGCTTTATTACAGAAAACATCCATAGCAATGAGACAAATTACAAACACTTTGAATTTCTTCCCTTAAAGATGGAAATAAATAAGCACTTTCATGTTTATACCACTAGACTAGATGATGTACATGCATTCTTTGAATCCTGTGCTGCTGCAAAACTTCTTCTTTTCTAGATTTTGAGATCACAGCAATCTAATATTGTGTCATCTTGGTGCACAGGAGACAGTATGCAGACCATTGCCTATGTTAATGTCTTTAGGCTATGCCCTCAGTATTTATCCTGTGCAGTAGTGGCAGTGCCTTAACAGGGCTTCATCTCCAGCCCTTCTGTTCTATTACAGTCTTGGAGTACTTGTGCACAGACCCCACTAACACCAGGGAGCATTTCTGACTGTTTTATTTCAGACTGTTAGTTGTACACGTCAGCACTCTGGAGGGTCTGCCATGCTTGTGGATAAGAATTTGTGTTCCTTCAGGTGGGTGGCAGTGAGGGATGCTGAGGGCAGGTATTCCAACTGGAGGAAGAATGTTCCAAGTGAAACAGGCCATTATGATATTCTTATATTACATGGATATCATAACGTCCTTTAAGATGCATGAAGACACTGTACCCCAGCTGCTAAATTCAAAGCTATCCCAGCTAGTTCCGTAAATGGGGAACAGTGGAACTGAAGTTTGGCAGTTTAGCTGAACAACATTTTTATATCTAAAGTTTTATGAATGAATTGGGACTTTCCAGTCTTTCCTGGAAATCATGTGCTGTGCTACATACACATAAAACATGGACATCTTTATAGGTTCTAGTTAAGCACATGTTAAAATAGATTAGCCTGAATTTGAATACACAGAATTTATACTTGTATCTAATGCAAATAAAACCTTTTTTAGCTTCAGTGTGAATTCATAAAGAGCAGATCGTGGTTAAGACACTATGATAAAATGTACCAGTGCTGTACAAAAGGCACTGTTTACAGTGTGAACTTGGCTAAACACACGTTCATTGAACAAAGCATGATAATTAATTTTTTTTATTAATGAGGAATTGTTCTCTTTTCCTGCCTTTTTTTTTTCTTGAAAGTTATGCTGAATTTCATGAAAACAGTAAGACTAAAAACACAGCCATCACCACTCATAAGGGGTGTGAGCTCAGTTCGAAACAGGCATTCTCTGCATTATTCCATATGCAGTGATTCACAATGCTATAGTATTTCCTGTTCAAAATTCTTTCCAAGTTAAGTTTAAGATGCCTAAAGTTAAACATAAGGTGTGAGTGGGGCTGTTACAGAGCAAGATAGCAAAGCTCATAGATGCCCATTCCTTTACTCTTTTGTATAGGACGTAGTATGTATTTCTCTTTGGAAGCTTTAGACGTAATGAAATCAGAATTAGTTGCTCTCTTCAGAAGACTGATAAATATCAGTGTAGATGAGCTATTTTGTACATCAAAATGCACAACAGAAAAATGCACAAAAGATAGTGAATTTTTTGTAGATCATTTTCACCAGTGATGTTGATAGAAAAAAAGAAGTAAAACAACAAATACACTTGTTCATGTTTCTGGAGTCTTATAAACATCATACTATTTATACTGTACTTTTAATTTTTAG
>VWZG01007415.1:0-12955 GCA_013396735.1 Grallaria varia
GCCAGGGTCAACCCATTACAGCAGGGTACAGCACAAAAATAAAACCATTTTCAGAAACTAGTACTCTTGTACTTAGGGGGAAAAAAATGGCACAGCCTATAAAGCCATTTGTCTGGTTACTTGCAGACAAGGCATTCATTTTCTATTTGAAATGTTTTGGGTTTACTTTCTCATATATTAAAAAAAAAGTTGAGCTCACTCAAAAAACTCAGTTGAACTGTTTGTCTTCCCAGGAACTATCTATAACCAAGATACTCTAAGGATCAACCAAATTAGAGTACATGTTGTAGCTGTGGGGTTTTATTTTGTTACAGTTTTAACTAAGTTTAAGCCACAATTTTTTAGTCTTTTAAACAAAAAGCATCTAAGTATTTCTCTCATCCCATCACAAAAGACAGATAGGGAGACAGAAACCAACAGCAAAAACCAATCACAAAGCTAGGTTACTTTTCTTCATGAATCCTCTACTTCGCATATCACGTATCTTGTAATCATTTACTACTTGAGAAGTGTAAGTTTCAGAGTGTCTTTTTCAATGTTCACTTCTTTAATTTAATTTGAGAGAAAAATTAACCTTAATGGGAGGAGAAAAAAAGTTTTCATCTTGAAAACTCTCTAGCACCAAGTTAACTAGATACATAGACCACCTATAACCAGATTCCATTTGCATTTAACTGCACCTAGACACCAACCATGGCTTCCCCTGAAGGCCAGCATGTGCACACTAGTTCCTCCCTCTCCCTCCCCACTGTCTCAAAGTGTCTTCACCTTCAAGTCACCTCAGAAAACAAACACCTCTTTAAAGATTCGGGCAGTCTTATGTATCCAACCTTTCAGTTTGAAACTGAGGAGTTTTAGTTGTTCACTGCCATCCCATCAAATTAGTTCACAGTATTCTGCTTTTCCCATCTTCATATTTCTATTGCAATTCAAAGTGTTTTATTGTCACTGCACAATGCATAAGCATGTCACAAACTACTTTTTTTCTCTGAAGTTACAAAGGCACATTCTAGAACCCACTTAAGACAAGCCTGAGCCTTGCATCTCATGTAACAAGTAAGCCTCCATTTTGTTTCACAGTATGCTGTAAGCAGCACGTCAGTAAGCACAAGCAGACTACGAACTACATCTCCACAATTAAATTCCCTAAAGCAGGTCTCCACACTCATGAACTTTGTGTTAACTCACAAAACTACACCCCCTAGAAATACCTTATGGAACAAGCTGAGTACAAATAATATTAATGTTGCCATTCACAGGACTGCAACATGTATCAGATCCTAATCATCTGCTCCTTTTTAAATGGACAGTCACAGAGCCACTCCCTTCACATTTTTTTATTAACTCTTAGTAAAACTAACATACATTACTACATTCATTCTCTGAAAAATTTCTTAACACTATCTCCTAGTTCTTGCTTCATCTTGGATTAATAATATCTACTTACCCAGAAACATCACAGTGAACCCCTGATAGCACCTTTTCAGATTGAGAAAGCTAAAGTAAAACCCTGGAGTTTAAATATTCTGTCAGGCATTACACATTAACAGCTCTCACCAGTCTGCTTCTGCTTCCCAGAAATCTTCCAGAAGGTGGATGATCAAGTGTCCCTGAGTAGCGGGTTGGGGAGGACGCTGGCAGCTTCCAAGGAGTCTCACGGGTATCTCTATCTCCAATTCCCCAGTCTCTACTGGAACTATTCAATACACTGGGTTCCTGAAGAACAACACACCGATTGTGCACATACTGTAACTCACAATTAACTCAGCATCTGATCTGAACACTGAAAATAAAGGGAAGTGGAAGTAGTAACAAATCTGGAACCTTTAGTAAGATACCTCAAGGGATAGCCAAAAAATAAAACAGGCTTACGAGAGAACCACTGGCAAAAGGAAAGATTTTTTTTTTACCAAAGTACTTTATAACAATGATCAGTTCCTTCATTTGTCCTCTCATTTGACCACAGAAAATAAAAAGTTGAAGTGTAAGGCTTTTAGCCATTATCCCAACTTAAGATATTGCAGCAACAGGGCAGAATTAGGGGCCTCACTTTCCAGTGTTATGTAAAGTACCCCACACATGTAGGAGGAGACCCCATGACAGCAAAAGAACCTATCTGGCCACTAAAGCAAGCTATCTGTCTTGTCCTGGTCGTCAGTTTTAATACAGGAAAGAGTGGTGCAAAGTGGTGGGGGAGAAAGACTAAAGGTAACATTTTGGGGCCTACTAACAAATTACTTTTACATAAGGAGTATGATCTGTCCTAAGATAATTATTTTTACATAAGGAGTATGATCTGTCCTAAGAATACAGGTTGTACAGCAAATGTAAACCATGTCATCAAGTTACTATTCCTTAAAAATGCTACTGCACATTACACAGTATTTTCTTCAAGGCTTAAATGCTTCCCTTTTACCGCTACTTCAGTTTATTATTTCTCTGCAATCTATTCTAGTAATCCGTCATTATGCTATTTGTACAGAAGGCCTGAAAAGTAATCATTATTAATTCCAATTACATTTCATGTAAGCAGCAAAAATAAATTTCCATTTTTCACTACCAAATTGAAACTTTTGTGTGTGTAAGCTTTTTATAAACCGCTAACATTGAAGATCACCACAAAACAGTGAACAGCACTGGGTATAAAATGAGTTTGGGCTTCAGAAACAAGGTAAATGGGTTTAGCAGTCTATTTCAGACACAAATACTGATTCCACAGTTTGATAAGCATAACAAACTAAGACTGCTTGGCAAAACAATCTTGCAAATAAACAAGAGTTTGCTGCATTAAATGAGAACACAGTGCTCAAATTATCTGAAGTCTAAGGAAGTCTGCAGGGCAACCACAGTAACTGTTCTCTTTTTGTGTTTTCTCTTGCAAAATCAGGAGCTCTAATCCTCTCCTGGGCTACTGAGGCAAATTTCTAATGATTAAACTGGGAACTATTTAACAAATGAATCTGTCTATCTTAAAGAGAACCTAAGGGATGAGGCTCTAGACTACTCATTACACTGACTTTCAATGAATAGATGATAATGGAGGAAAGACAGCGCAATTTGATTTGCTCCATAGAATAATCACTGAGATTAATAAAATTAATAGAAACAACAGAAATCCAACCACTTTATTAACATCAAGAAGCATTTATAAATGCTTCTTTGTCCATTCTCTTTCTATGAACTATTAATACTACAAACAGAGTAGTTGCTGTCACCATTTCTTAGAAGTCATAGGATTAGTGTTTAAAAAGTTGAAGAAATAGTCATGGCTCATCATTCTCACAAGCAAAATTAAACCTGAAAATAAAGCATTAGCCAGTACATTTTCTCATATTTTCAAGTCTCAGTGGGATTCATGATATTTCTAAGTTATTTGACATATGCACAACCCACTTAGGGGGTAAGACTACACAACTTGAAGATAAAAGTGCTCTTAAAACGTCCTTAACATAAGCCATACCTGCAGACTTAATTGATCTTCAAATACCTGCCTTTTCCTTTTTCTTCCCAACTGTTAGATTCTGAAGATGTGAGAATTTCATTCTAACTGACTGGATCACCACGGTAAAGACCTTAGTTCAAGAACACCACACTCAGACTAGCACAGCTTGAAAAGCTCAGTCATGGAACTACACCATCTAACACTAATGTCAACGCAGCTTTTGGTAGTTGTGGCACCTCTGCACAGGGCTCATCTTTGAAAGATGTCCCATGGCCAAGACAGAGACAAAAAAAGTGAAACATACTGGGAATCAAAAAAGTGGCTTTAAGGGAAAGTAGATTATCAGGTATGATGTCAGGAATGCTCAAACTAATGGCTACAGCTGAAACTACAAAAAAAACCAACAAAAAATCCAACCAAATCTCAGTTTGTTTTCTTCCTTCAGTTCATTCTAAGGCTATTTAACATCTTTTGTCAGAATTTGACAATTAAAGCACTACATAAGGTAGTCTGTTTGAGATCTAAGTAGCAGAAAAATGTGATTGGGAAAACGTTCAAAACAATTTTATACACGGTACTTTACCCTATCTTTCCATTAAGAAAAACCAAAACAAACTTACAGTTCATTTCTCACAAAATGTTTACTATGTTGTAACAAAACATGGGAATTTTGTTTCCCATACCATTACACTAATTTGATTTTTATACTTTAAGTCACCTAGAAACAACACTATATCACATATATCTGACTAGTTTACAAGTAACCTCTTTGTTCTGCCTCCTCAGAGAAGCAGAGGTTAGTATGCAGACCGATCTCAAAAGTGCATGATATACAAGAATTCATACCTATATGAAAAAAAAGGGGAAGGAGAATAGCAGGAACTTTTCTTATTTTTTTAGCCCTAGTCAAAACCAAATACTCAAATTTTGACTGCTCAGTCCCAAAAGTTTGAGTTAGGCTACAATCACATTATAACCATATCCTCTTTACAGAAATTATTCTCTACTTAAAAGCCAAGTCTCCAAGTTCTCTTTTATCTTTATACTGAAAGCATTACTCAGAGTTAATATACATTTTTTTCTTCTAAATGACAAATCTTAAATGATTTGTAACTGAAGAAGCTCTTAAACATTTTAAGGTAGGTTTCTGAATGGATTAACAAGTCAAAAATGCCTATCCTTTCCATTTCTATCTGACTGGATTTAATCTTATTTAGATTACTTGTTTCTTCTCACCCCAGTCTCTCTAATCTTAACTTGAAAGCAATGATGTAATTTGTTCCTACCAGCTCTGTACGTACCAAAGGTTAATCAAGAGAGGAACCTTCCCTGTGTTTTTATCACTAAGCACTAGTCTTGTGTAAAAAGGTCTCAGACCACCTTCTATGAACTGAGAGCAGAAAGAAGGGGTACAACAAAACCTTCTATACAAATATTTTCCCCTAACTGTTATAAAAATCATTCCTCAGATTAGAAGCACTTTACTCAATGGGAAATAGTCAACAGAATACACAGTGCAGTGAACACATTGCAATTTGCATAATAAATTAAATAATTTAAGGTACATTGTGTTAAAATTTCTTAAGAGCAGTAACACATCAAACTTCAGTTCAGCTGAAGACTCATCTTCTGATCAACAGCTTTCAGTATATGTACATTGTGTCCATAAATTCCTACAAAAGAGTAAAAACGTTCCATTTGGTTTCGCTGAGCAGCCCGCCAGTGAAAACTGTGGGGGAACCCAAAAGGCAAAAACTACTGAAGATTGCTTGCCTTTACATGCTACCTATAGCCTATATACTAATGACTGTGTGCGTGCTAGAGGTAACAAGGATGTCACACACACACGTGCACTTGCGCTAAAAATAATATTCTATTACTTGTAAAACTGTTTCTAAAAAAGGCATTATATAACATAATGTCCCAGATAGCATGTCAGCAGGGACCAAACTCCTAAAGGTTTTTTTAAAAAATATTAACATTTAATCACAGAGTTGAGTTTCTGCAATTTCAAAGATAAAAATGGGCTTACATTTCTGGGTCCAAAATTGAAGTGAGAATTGCTGATAGGAGCAGAAGCAAACTACTAAGGTAATTGAGCCAAACTGCTATCTGTTGCTTCCACGTGCCCAAAATAATTTCATCTCTACTTCCCATAATACTCTTCCAAAAGTGAAAGTACCTGCAGTGTGAGCACTTGCTCTTGAGCATGGCTCCCTGCCCCCAGAAAAGCAATTTGGTTAGTGTGAAATGCAGCATGTGAACCAGCCAAAGGCCTTTCTCTCAGTCCTGTCTACTGCGCACAGAACCCACCTGCACTAACACACGTTAGTGTTTAGACTGATGGGAGCCTAAAGCTCCTCTTCTCACCTTCACAAAACGAAAATTTCGGAGGGTGCTGCAGAGAGGCATAGCCTCCTTAACTCAAAACATAGTCCTGTACTTTTTGCATCATCAACACATTGTGTGTGAAGTCCTACATGCATCTAAGCTCAAACAAAACGCTCACTCCACCCCTTAATAGAAAATTCCATTTACACAAGTTTAAGACAGCACTGACTCATGCCAAAACAGATCAACAGTATCAGGATGCCCCTTCATTCATCAAAGAGCTGATTTCTAAATGTGCAGCTACAAACACGAGCAGGCAAAAGTAGAAAATATAGATACAGATTACCATCACTGCCCTGGTTATTACACTCTTGCATTTTAGAATTTTTTTTTGTCTGAGTTTTGGGGCTTTTCTTAGTAAAAAAACACACTTGAAATTAATGTAGGCTTTACAACAAGAAAGAAAAAAAATTACCTGGTATCCAGATTCTAATCTCCATGAAGATTCTCTTGTACTATATGCGCCAGCTAAACTGTTTCCAGTCAATGTTCTAGATCCTAGAGAAGAGCTGGAAGCCTGAACAGATATCCTGCGAGGAATTCTTGAGGGTTTTGACTCCATTCTTTGTATCCTGTAAAAGGACACACTGATTATTTTTTCTCCTATAAGCAGGGACCTCATGCAAAACAGGCACAAGTAACTCTGAGCGTAACATACATATGATTCACACATACAAATATTTACACAGCACTTTGCTCTGTGCATCAGTAAACTAGGGAAATGAATTCTCTTGTTTTTGTAACCTCTTCTTTACATCTCTTCCCATTCTACATTAGAAAACTAGAAATGCAGCCCCTTTTGCTATACTTTACTACTCTTGCTATTATAAATAAAAGCAGTACACCCTTAAGAGCACCGCAGCACTTGTACTAACACAAAATGAGTCAGGAAAAAAAGAGTACTGATTTCTTATCTTCATATATTCCATTTTTGCTAATGAACTGTATCTCAACAGTTGCAGAAATTATATTCAAGACTAATACCTCAGGGTCGAAAACATGAAACTTCACACCCCCCGCCCCCGCCAAGAAAAAACGTATCTGCAGTTTCCCTGCCTTTAAATTCTCTAAAGACAACTTCCATAACAGTTAACACATACAAACGAGCACGTGCTATCTCACAGGTGTATATATAAATTTACCTCTGACTCACTGAATGTTTATTTGGTTTTTGATACTTCTAGGCATTTCAAAAGGAATGCCGGCACCTTCCCCTCTCCCCACCCCCTCCTCCTGGAGAAGTGACCTTATACTCATTCCTGTCCCTGAAATGGTATCCTGACTTACTTTTTCTCTAAAACTCCAGATAGCTACATAACTGGCCTGCTAATATTCACAGATTTTTCCTCTTCATGATGGTACAGACAGAATCAGATCACAAAAGGTAGTTCTTAAGTAAAAAATTGAAGAGAACTGCAGTATCCTCAGTGGTGCAGCACATGAAGAGTAGCATGATAATGATCAACTCAAACAAATGGCCAAGGACTCCAAAGTGATTTGAAGAAGTGGTACAATTCTAGCCTAATCTGAGAACAGGAGTTGGCTTTATTATTTTAAAAAACAACAACAACAAAAAATCTATGAATTAAAAAAGCACACTGTTTTCCACAATTCAGCCCATGCTTATCAGTATTGCTGCCTGCAAAAAGCAGCTGACACCTCATGCCTGGCTGAGGCTTCAAGTTTAGTTCACATACTCAGGTCTTTTAATCTTCAGTAAAGTAATGCTGCATTACATATTCTACCTGGCAAAAGTTAGTTTGTACGCAACTTCATTGACCAAACAGCTGGGACAGCTAAGGTTAATTTCCATAACAGAGGATGTTTTTAACCACTGTTCTTGTGCATGTTCAGTTGCCAGCTTTACAACAGTCCTCAAAACCCAAATGCCTAATCCTGCAAGTAGGACTTCTAAAATATAAGAACACCAACTAACTGTTCAGCTTTGTGTACTGGGCTGTATTACAGAGAAGCACACCAGCTTCCAAACTATGCTTCCGACATTAGCAACCTATTTGTATTTGCCAGAGACGTCATCAGTTAAAAAAGATCTGGTCAGGAATCTGAAATTCTCACTTGTCTGACTTTGCAATAATAACCTGAAATAATGAATTCATTACATTTCCTAGATCACATTTAAATCCCTAGGTAAATATTGAGCAATTCATGCAATTATCAAGTTGTAAACACAGCTCTACCAATAAGAATGTTCTAAGCCGTGTTCCAAAGTTCAGAACACTTAATCATGGGAGTTTAAAAGAAATTAAGGACAAATCTAATAATCTAAAATATACCACTTCAAGTGGATCGTTAGTGCAAAAACATGTAGCACTCGTATGTCATCCTAAACTGTAATGACAGTTAATTTTAGCTTCAGAGTAATCTGCCATAACACGCACTGCAAGTCTAGTACTTACTTGTATGAAGCTGTACTGAGTCTGGAAAAGTGACTACCAAAGTTTCAAATTGTGAAGCTAAGATAATGGCACAGACTAGGATGTATGCTGAACAGGACGTCTTGATGAGATCTGATACTCAAAGCACTGTTTGTCTATGTTTTACCCTGATATAAAATATAAGGAACAAACACACAGAATAACAGATCCAATTCTGTATTATTAAGTACTCGACAGAGTACGTTATCTCCTTTATTATGGATCGTTCGGCTTCTGAACCACTTTGAATTACTTTGCCTTACATAGGTGTGGAACCAGACAAATTAAATAACATAGATAAAAGTCAGACACAGACACACACAGAAAACAGGTTCAAGAAGGCATGGGAGCTTCTATTGGTAAAAATTAATGTCCAGATGAACCAGGGGAGGAGACAGAAGTGTAGGAACAGTTTCAAGACTAAATGAGAGATCATTTAATAGTAATAAAATTTCCATCCACAGAACAGACAAAACACAAGCATTCAGACTGAAAGGACTGAAAAGGACAGGGCAGAAGACTGGACACCAGAGCCAACTACCTCCAGAAGCCAAAATGGAGTCCAAAATCAGCAAATTGCTTCTACAAAGACACATAAAAAGGCACAAGACTATTTTTCTCCTTCAGTGGTAACCCCTAGAGGAAAATATTATCCATCATCCTAATCTTGTAAACTAGCACAGGTTGTGATTTCAACCTGAGTGTGTCAGGTTGATATTATTTCTATAGTATTATTTTTCTCCAAATAAAGAAATCTTGCAGAATCTATACACACACCAAAAAGAAGTGTTAAAAAAGATTAAGGCAGCACACTAGAAAATGCAAAATTTAATATATCAGTTTATGCATACACATTATGATTAATTTCTTGAATACAACTGTACATTTTTTTCTGCAGTCCTGATCTCAGCCAGCAAATGAGAAGGATCTGCTATAAAGATCAATTGGAGTCATGTAGAACAGGCATTTGACAAGAGAAACCCAGCTTTTTTTCATGTGGAGGTGAAAAGATTCTGAATAAAAGGCCTTATGGTCTAGGCAAAGAACTTCTGCTCAAGGGAACTGGATTTTATCTTTGCCTTTCAACAAAGATTCAGTGACATGAAGCATGTCATTAAGATTAAAAATCTTTTAAAAGTCACTACCCAAGAGCTTTTCAATTTCTGGGCATCCATCACAAAATCTACTTTCAATTCAACTAGAAGAAATCATAGAATAGTTTCAGTTGAAAAAGATCTTTAAAGGTCACCTAGTCCAACACCCCTGCAATAAGCAGGGCCATCTTCAAGCATATCACGTTGCTCAGAGCCCTGTCCAACTTGACCTTGAATATTTCCAGAGATGGAGCATCCACCACCTCTCTGGGCCGTCTCTGCCAGTGTTTCACCACCCTCATCATAAAAATGTCTTCCTGAAGCTTAGTTTAGAACCATTACTCCTTGTCTTATCACAACAAGCTTCACTAAATGTCTCTCTCAGTCTTTTTTTAGAGGTCCCATTTAAGTACAGGAAGGTTGCAATAAGATTTTCCCAGACCCTTCTCTTCTCCAGTCTGAACAGTCCCAACTCATTCAGCCTTTCCTGTCTTACCCAGCTGGACAGAGATGCAACTGAATTCAATGGAACCATGACATGAATTTACTAGCTGAAAAAAATTAGATCTAGGCATCTCAACTCTGGTGATCAACATCAGTAAGAGGTCTCTTGAGGTACGGGTTTTTTTTCAGAGTTCTCTGAAAAGCATTTTAAGCACTGTACCTTGAAAGTCTGAGAGGTAAACCTCTTCACAGTTGGCTTGAATACACATAAAACATACACAAGGCTTATGCCCATCATGGGAACAAAAAGAGGTGGCCACAAATAAGGTGAACATGCTAAGCTATCAAGAGAACACAGGACAGAACCAGACAATGGCCTCACAATAAAAAAATAATCACACTGTTAAAGCCACAATAGTACTTGTCTGCAAGGGGAATATTGTGCCTGTATACAATATTTCAGAATGAGAATGGTTCCCTTTTACAGGATCAGCATTTTAAGGGTTTCCTGAATGAGCACAAAGACACTCAAATGAAAACCTCAAGCATTTTGTTTACATATAAGGAAATTCAACAAACGCCAAGTGGCAATTAACATGCTGTAACGAGTTCTATAATGACGAAGTAGTCACCTCAATTTACATAGAAGGTAGTGAGACCAAAAAAAAACTTAATTCTCTGAGGAAATACTAATACCAAAAGAATAGAAATTGTGCTGCAGTCTGAACTGATTAAAAAGCCTACTGTTGCCAAAAAGAAAAGGAACATCTTACTCAAATATCACACCTGCTGTTTGTCCTTCATTGAGAAGCCTCAACACACTATCCTGTCAAAACACACTTCTAGCTTCTCGATTATTTTGACTGACTCACTCTGGTATTCAACAACAGAGAAATGAGAAAGGATATAGCAGGGTGAGAAGCACTCTTCTCATCAAACCAACATATTTCATCAGCTTATGCCATGTTACACTACTTAGCAATCAAAAGCTCATGGCAAAATCTGGAAACAACTCTAGTGGCTTCTGAAACAAGGGATACATGCGATGCCTCTCAAGACATAGTCAGAAATCAAGTTCTAAAACAAAAGTTTAAGCCATACTTGGGAAACAAATGACTAACTTGTAACAGGAACAGGAGGTGGAAATGAAAAGCCTGTATGGAATACACAGCTCAAATGCCCTGCCCCTCTTGATGTCATACCTCCAACAACATTATAAAACATCAACTTGACCAAACATAGCCATGGATAGAGATAACAGAGATAAAAGATCCAAGAGGTTTTTGCAGGAAATCAATACAATCTCAAAAGATAAAAATAACAGACAGCAAACATTTCTCTTCTACTTTGATCCTCTGTGCTGATAAATGGAGAGCAATTTTAGGCAGTCATGTCTTGCAGTAAGGAAAGCATTTACTAGTTCCCATGATTTCCACTAACAGCTCTAAGCTTTGAAGCATTCTTGTACACTCGATCAAAAGGAAGCATGAGCTTCACTACCAGCTCCTAAATTCAAGTCTTCTAGCTTGGAACTATACAGTGACTCTTCTACCTAGGAATCAAACTCTCACAACAACATGCTTTTGTGTGGTTTAACATAAAACTATTCATAAGGCCTCTCGAGCTCACGTGTTTTCCTCAGCGTTTACTCACAATCACGCTTTTATGACAAACAAGTTTTCAGACTATGCCATTCTTCATTCGGGGTATTTTCTCAATCTTCAATGCAGGAATGCTGCCAAATAACTGAGCAGCCCCTCAGGAGTCCCACGAGCAGCAGCATTATTTACAAATGCCGGCGGCTGGCCAGGCCGCAGCGGCTGGTGCGGTCTCGCTGGGCCGCTCCCGCGGCGCCGCCCAGGGTCCCGCACCGTCCCCGTCAGGAGCGGGGGGCTGCTCGGGGGGCACATGGTGTCTGCCACATGGCCTCGCTGAGACAGCGGAGCCGAGAGGCCATCGGGGGCGAAGGTGGATGGAAGGGCAGCGAGGCCGGGCGCAGTACGGTACAAAATGGTTCCTCCGGCCGTGGCGCGAGGCCGCCGGGCTGCGCCGTGCCCCACAGCAGGTGGGGGCCGGGCCAGGCCGTGCCGTGCCGCGCCGTGCCGTGCCCCAGGGGCACCGCGGGCCGTTCGTACTCACCTGCCCGGGAGGCGCCGGTCCTGCGGCGGCTCCGCGCGGGATGCACCGCACAATGGCGGCCGCGCGACACCGCCCGCGGCCAGACACGGCCGCAGCCACGCCCGCCCCGTTCTCGCGAGAGGTGCGGAGACGCGAGGCGTGGCAGGTGCCGTGAGCGCGCACAGGGGCGGGGCTGTGCCCGTGCGCATGGGCGTGGCCGGGGCGAGCACGGGCCGGGGGCGGTGCGCCTAGCGGAGTCGCCTGCGGTCGCTGCGTGGGTCCCGCAGGCCGGAGCTGGGCTGAAAACCATCGTGTGTTGAGGGGAGGAATGCTTTTTCTGCGGGGAGCGGCATCGAAGGGACATCGGGATCGACTTCCGCGTTCAGCCTTAAAACTGCCGCCGAGGCTTTGAGTTTTCTCGCCGTGCCACACACTCCCGAATCCCGTACTGTGAATGAACCCACCGCCTCTGAGCGGGCACTGCAGCCTGGGTTTGGTTTGGGCTCTCTGAAGGGCTCGGTGGGATGGGGATGTTGGACACGGCCCCCTCAACTGCAAGGCAATAGAAATACCGTTAATTTTAATTGTATTGAGACTTCAGTGTTGTCCTCGTGAAAGTGACAGACATTGGCAGACAGTTTTACTGTCTTACATGAGGCAGGTAATTAGGAGATAATCTTGGCAAATTCTGAGAGTACCACGCCTTCGCGTAGTCACAGTTTAGATCCGCAATTCCAGCGTCCCTGCCCACTACAGAATGCAGCAGAGGCTTCGATCTGTGTTTTCTGAATCAGGCTCTGAAGGAGGCAGGTTGTGTTATTACTGAGGATCTAGACTTTTGTCCCTGCAGTTATGAGTCTCAGTGTTTTAGTGATCCAACATCCATCTGTCATCAGACTCCAGCAGGGCTTTCCTGAATCCCAGTACCGCGGCGAGTGCCCTGGCTTGCATTGTTGCAAGCTGGATAAAGGGCTGTGCAACAGTAGCAGGCTGGCTTTTCTTTGAGGAAGTGAAAAAAAACCCCAAACAAA
>VWZG01007420.1:0-14525 GCA_013396735.1 Grallaria varia
CAGGATGCCTAAAATGAAATACCATGTCACACTACAACTGCTAGATCTTAGTAGTCCTCACTCTGTCTTTTTCTTAGGGCAACACAATCCTGTTGTATTCATACCCTGCAGTCAAATTTCGTGAATCCAACAGTTTCAAACAGATCTTTGTGCAAGGATGAAAAAAAAAAAAAGGAAACTGTAGTATGAATTTATTTTTCAAATAAGTCGGAAAATACATTATATGTAGAAGGTGTTGTGGACTAACCATCTTGCCTAGTTTAAAGCTAATCTCCCTGTTTTCCATTTAATCCCTCTCTTTTTCATCCTACTGGCAATGAAGACCTCCAGAAATAGATGGAGGTAATTATTAGCTCATTTATATTGTTAAGATTATTAAGTTTGTTTGGTGTATTTGTGCCTCAGGAAACCTGTGTATGAATGGACTTTACAGAATTGTCTGCAGTCAAGCAGCCTATTTACAATGCTGGTATTAAATTACACGTGGTTATTATTGCAGTATTCCTATATAATATGCTGAATTTAGAGCAGGTGTGATTGAGTTATGACTCAGAACTGAAACACTGAGTGTTCTTCCTGAATAACTAGATTTCACAGTCATCCATCACAGTTCCTTAGTTACTGAGGGACATGGGCACATTAGTGACAGAATGGAAATATGAAGAGAAATATTTAATGATGCACATAAAATGAGTAAAAAGAATTCTTATAAAATCATAGAATCATAGATTCATTTACATTGGAAAAGACCTCTAAGGTACTGAGTCCAGACTTTGACAGATCACCACCCTATCAACTAGAACCATGGCACTAAGTGTCACATCCAGTGATTTCCTGAACACCTCCAGGGATGATGACTCCACAACCTCCCTGGGCAGCCCATTCTAATTCTTGACAACCCTTTCAATGAAGAAATTCTTCCTAATGTCAAACCTGGACCTGCCCAGAGAGAGACTGTGTCCTCTTGTCCAGTTTCCAGCTGCCTGGGAGAAGAGGCCAACCGCCATCTGGCTACGCCCTCCTTCAGGTGGTTGTAGAGAGTGATTAGATCTCCCCTGAGCTTCCTTTCCCCCAGGATAAACACTGCCAGCTCTCTCAGCTGCTCTTCACAGGACTTAGTCTCTAGACCCTTTGTCAGCTTTGTTGACCTTCTCTGGACTTTGTCCAGCACCTCAATTCCTTTCTTGGAGTGGGGGACCTAAAACTGAACACAGGATTTGAGGTGCAGCCTCAACAGTCCTGAGTACAGGGGTCAGTCACTGCCAATGGCACCCTTGACAAATTTGTTTTCTCTCTTCTGTCTTCCAGTTCAACTTCTTTGTATCCTTACCAAACTGCAAACAATATTATAACAATCAGAATTAACACACTGCCTAAGTTATCTCTGCATGGAAAGGAAAAAGAGCAAAAGGTATTTTTGTCTTTATTTGTTTGGAATGATGAAATAAGTTTTACTCAAAGATAATTCAAGGCTCTAATAATACTCATTGGTCTGGTGGAACAGATGCAACTCTTGGCTTAAACCACCAGTAATAGCCATGAAAACATAACTATTCATAAAGAAGTTAAATATATTTTTGTAGTAAAAATATATTTATATTTAATTATTTATATTTATATTTCACTAGTCACATAAAAGTAGCTGTACTTGGGCAAAATATTGCAAAATGCTCCCAGCATTGCTGCACTCTCTGCTGTTTGTATGTTTAGTAGTAGACATACCTATTTCAGGTAAATATTTAGATAAATGGATGAAAATAGTTGGGAGGGACACTCCAGAGAGGGTATTGAATTGGCTCTTACCATAATGCTGGTGATCCTTCTCAAGTGCTGTTTTTTGCAGTACAGTGTGAAATACAAAGTCTTCCCTTCTTCAGTGTGCACCATTTGGGCTTATTAGTATCCCCTTTGCAAACCGGGCTTGGACCTTTAAAGGCCCCTTCCAACCCAAACCTTTCTGTGAATTTATGGCTTTGTGTCACTACAGTGGCAGCTGTTTAGTTCAGTGCTTTCTGCTCGTTTTCAGTGATAAGCACATCCACTGTCATTTCTGCAGGAGACAGAGAACTAACTAGGCAGCAGTAATAATCTCTCTCTTTGTCATGAAGAGAGGAGTGTTGGGGATTTTAAGTAGAAATCTGTTAGAAAGACAGAACTTTAGGGCTGTGAATTTCTGGCTGTTCACCCTTGCTTTGAGATTCTTTGGAGCCTTCCTGCCCTCCACCAGATCCTGTCACAGACTGTCCCAACATTTCCATACTCCATTTTCCATAAACAGTTTAGAAGTCATGTATTCTTTCCATTGCAATGCCTGTAAACAATGGGGAAATCATTACCACCTATCTAAAATGAATTTTCCAAGGTTTTCTGCACTTTTTTCTGGTTTGGTAAGTTTTTGGGAAAATGACAAAACCAAACCCACTCATTCAGTCTTTTTCCAGATTTAACAAAATAAATGGGAAAAATAATTAGAAGGACAAATTAATGTGTGCTTGCTTATAAGAAGAAATTTATAATTGTCTTTACTGAATAGTTTTCATGAACAGTATCAGATATTTTTAACACCTCTTTATCAATATGACTGGGAGTAAGTTTCAGGTCTCCAGAGGGGTCCAGTGCACTGGCACCTCAGGGCAGGTAAGCCCACATTAGTCCTTGTTACAGCTTGCTGCCAGCCAGGATGGACTGTGGGAGCTGGGCCTTCTGGACCTGGGTCCACACACACACAAGCTCACAACACGTTCTCCTGGCAATAAACAACCATACAGGGACGTCAGGGTGCAAACACTGCCCACAGTGCATCTCTTTGGGACGTGCTGCAGCTGAAGTACAGTGCAAGCATACCCCGGAGCTGGCTGGGGCCAGGTCATGTGCTTCACAGAGCCCCTGTGGTCACAGTGTGTCAAACAATGATCCAGAAGAAATAAAAAGACTTAATCCAAAGAATTAGCTAAATGCAGCTTTATTTTAGAAGTACTGTATTTGTTTATCTTACAGGACATTGTAGTTTAAGGCTTGCCTTCTGTGAACTTACTTTGGGACTGTTTATGATATTTTATCCCCAAGTACAAATCTGGCATGCTGATGCTCTTTTCCCAGAAAAGGAATATGTCCTTCTGGCATAGTTTTACCCACTTCAAATGAACAAGTGCTCTTATTTTGGAGTAGGGGTATCCCTACCAACAGTTGTTCAAGAACAGCAATTTGTAAAAAAAATTCAGTATCTAATTAGATACAATTTTTCAAATGTAAACAGTCTGCTTAGATATTTCAGAGTCAGCAAGAAGATACTCATTCTGAGTGGTGTCCTAACTGTTGTGCCAAGTTCTACCTGCACTCAGATAAATATGCAGCCTGACAATCTCTGGGTATGTTGCAAGCCCCTCTCTGGAGCAACCCGATCATTCTGCCATTGCAGAGAATGGTGTGACAATACTGATATTCCAGCATCAAAGTATCTTCATTCCACTTCAATGTGCAAAAAATAAAATCAAACTAGCAGCATCTAAATGCACAGAAATATCCAAGAAGCATTTTCACCAAGCACAGAGGACCAGGCTTCAGGAATGTCACTGCATATTCTGCCGTACCTATTGAAATTCTGTGGATGTGGTTCAAACATTTGAAGACCTTCCTTTCTCCTGTCCAACTCTGTATGTTGATATATGGCGTAAATTTAATGCCCAGGATGTGATTAGGATTAGAAGAGGACTCCTGGAATGTGGCTGCATCTCTGAGTGCAGAATCTCACTTGGGCCACAGGGTCCAGATGAAGCACAGCTCTGCAGTCTCTTCTGCCCCTGACTTCAGAATCATCTGCTCAGCAAATCACAAGTTAAGCAAATAAAATTAATTCAGTGCACAGACTGTAGAGCAGAAAGGAGACCAGAGATGCATGGAATGTACTGCTAGGGGAAAGTGAAGCAGGAGGCAGCTCAGCTTGTGAGGCTTGAGGGGATGACTCAAGTGGCAGCAGGGACACCCATGGACAACAGGCACTGTGAAAACATCATTATCATGTTATTGAATGTTAGCCAGAATTTTTCATGATTGGTGATTTTGGCTGCCTGCCATGAATCGTGTTGGTTGCTGTGGCAGCAGTTTCCAATTCCTCCTTTTAAGGTGAGCCCCTCAAACTATTCCACCCTTCAAGCATACCAAGATCCTCCTAAAATCTTTACTCCAATATGTCCTTTAACTAATTTTATTTTTCAGTTTGTTTCTGTTTTATTAAGTACATGTGACTGGAACAAGTCATCAGAGAACACTGGATGGGGGAAATATGTGTCTGTAACACCAGCCGATTTATATAAGCTCAGTTCCTGTGGTGAAAAGCAAGTTAAAAAACAAATACAACTACTTGATTGAATTTTTCTGTTTTGTTTCAGTGAGTCCAAAAGCCGTTCAAGTCTAACTGCTGAAAAGAAGGATATCGATATTGGCTCAGCAGCAATTCTTTTCAATGAAAGACTGAAAGATCCTTGAAGTGCATAATTCAACCACGTATTGGTTATACTCAGAGTTGCCCCTTCTGTTTCAGATGAATGTAGCAGTAATCAGGTAACTGGGTTCCTTGCTCTCAACAATTTATATTTTTACAAAATTTGCATCTCTAATTTTGGAAAAGACCCATAGGATTATGTTAATATGTTTTGTTACTTAAACTTTTAATTTGCATGTATTTTCTTGTCAATAGCTTGTGCTTTTTAAAAGAAACAATGTTCATCTGTATCATTGCATCCTTATGCTATAATGTTCAAGGTCTGGATGTGTGATAGTAAAGGTTATATTCTTAAAACAGGATTCCCAGGTAACCCATTTACTTAAATCCTCGTGATTCAGATCCAAGACAAGATTGAAAATCATTTTTCCCACAGGATTTTGTGTACAGCACATGTGCAAATCAAATTTAACCTTTGGCTTTCACCTCATTTTAACCAAGTTTGCTTTCATATGAACTAAAGGTATAGACATTGCTTTAAATCTTCTCTGCTCTTGTACTTCACAAAAGTAATTTATCCAAAACCACTAGTGCTAAAATGGCATGAAAGACAGACTAGGTCACAGACTAAAATGTCAATTACCTTGCAGTAATGCCAGCAGTTATTTCCACGCATCTTCTGGACAATGACTCCAGCTATTCCCTTTAGCTGCGATATTCATGCTAGCATACAAATTGATATTGACAATACCCACCAGATTAAGAGGCAGGATGTCCACTGTCTATAACCCTTTGAAAAGCATGTTGATTTTCCTGTAGGTTTTTCTATAACTGCACCTGTTTTCTGCATTGTCTGAGAGTGAAATCGATTACTTGAAGCAGTTTTGGCAAAGGGTGTAGGGACACTGCCTGGACAGTGTCAGTGGCTGATGTGGACCAGCAATGCCACCCTGCAGGACACACAGCAAGCCACAGCCTCCCTCTGAAGCTGCAGGTAGGAGAAGGGTCCTGCTTGGAGCCTCTGTGACCACCCAGGGCTGCTCCATTGTCATAACCCATGGGACATCTCACGCATGACAGCGTGCTGCCTCTCTGTCCTGCCAGCCTGGCAGGTGTGCCCCTGCACTGCTCTGGAGCTGCCAGCAGGCATTTTTGTTATTCAAAAGTTTCAAAGATTTGAAAGTTAGCATCTCCACAGCCACTTTCTTTTTGGGAGAGCTGCTCAGGTGAAGCCTCAGTAACCGAGTTTTCTTATAAATCACCTGTATTGTCATTTTAACCTTTTAGTTTTATTTTGTGACCATTGTTTATGTAAACATCCTGACTCACTGGGCAGGAAAGCAATTTTCTTTCAAGTGCTGTTAGAATCCTTCATCCCAAGGAAAGCAACATTTCTGGGATCCAGATCCTGATGATTTTATTTCTCACAAACCCATCACAGTTGATCTGCTGTGATAAATACAAGACCAATTAGATTTAAAAAAGGGGTTTTACATCAAAAAGTTTTAAAATACATTTAAATCACGTACTAATATTCCAAATCCAGCTAGTTTTGAATTTATAACAATTTAAGTACCAAGCTTCACTGACTTATTGTGCTTCTAAATTCAGCAGACTCAGGAGTTTAAATAGTGGAAATTGTCTTAGGTCAAATCTGAAAGACAGTGCTAAACTAAATGCGGAGTGCATTTCTGCAACTATTTGGTGTATGCATGCTCAACAGGCTGGCTGCCTCTTCCACAGCACACCTTTGTGCAACTGGACAGTGAACATGCTTATCCTCCTTGCCCGTATTGATCCACCACAGCACTCAATCATGGAGCTCTGTGACTGCATGGACTTCTCAATTCCCACTGTTTGTTTTTCAGACCGCACTCTTAAAACTTGTAATTCCTGAAGTTATCCTGTCTTTAAATTAATATAACTGATGTTCTTTAGATTAAGAAAAATTATATACCCTACATTATCCTGACCTTTTGAAACAACAGTGAGTGAATAGCTGTTAATTGAACTGGCAACATAAAATAACTTTGTTCATTATGACAACAACGATAGTTTGTTACGTTGTGACAGTGTGATTACAGTGTGTGTGGGCACATGTGTACACATGGGGGGCTTAACACATAGAAAGACTGTAAATATCATTCTTTGAAAAATAATTTATTCCTTGGGAAGAAAGTAGAATGAGCATCTTGCATAAACCCTCCATATTTGTAGCTAACATAGGCATCAGGTTGCTGCATTCAACCCTCTACAAAGAGATCACAAAGAAACAACTACAACTTGCACAAAAGTCAAATGCGCCCAGTCACAAAGCAGGAAATTTTACCTCAAATACTCATTAATACAGTGTCTGCTCTGTTTTAAAGGGCAAAACACACATAACGCTATTTACAAAAAAGAGGGGTAAACCACAGAATTTTCTGAGTGTATCTTCCTGTGGCTTTTCCTTGAACCTCCCCTATGTCCTGATTAGGAGACATACAAAAATATCTCTAGAAAGCTGAATTAATTGTGCGTAAAGATTAAAAAAAAAAACCAAAACCACTTTCGAGTTCATATAGAAAACCCAAACATTTTCTCAAATGGAGTACTTCTAACATAGCTGTGTTGAGCATCACTCACATATCCCAGTACAAGGGCAGTTACAGCTGTATGTGCACCATGCGATGAACTATCTAGGTTCCACGGAAAAGTTGTGAGACTGTTGAATTTCCATGGAGAGAGGAAAACAAACAAGAAGCACAGAATAAATCAAATAAATGCACAGGCAAAAAAATCCAAAGGAAGTTTCTGAACATTCATCCAATAATAAAAACATGAAAAAGGTGGAAGACTATGACTATGCCAAACAACATTTATATGGAAAACGCAATTCCGGCTTTAAAATGGTCCTTCCCTTTTTATAAAAGTATTTGCAAACTGTGTAGAAAATTTCAAGACAGGTACAATTCATACCTGCAAATGGCCACAACTATTTAAGTTTATGTATGTTTATGTATTCGATAAAGTCTTGAAGTACTAGTGATTCTATTTAACGTTTGGTCATGACATCAGAAGTACGTCCAGTTCAAGCTAATAATTTCAAATTTCAGCAGAAAGCAGAAGATGCTGAAATCTGTTGTGGCTGGTTAATAAACAAGATCACAAATAAGAAACAACAATCCATACACTGCAGTTAGTTAGTTTGTTTGCTTCTAAGAATTTTGATCTAGGCATTGTTTCTGGAAAAAAATGCAGGGGAATTTACTGTTTTTCTGTCAGCCTACTTTGGTACAAGCTACAGTACGTTTTCTTTGGTTGGGAACTGTCACTGTCAAGATCTCCACTGTGCTGACAAACTAACATAGTGTTACGTATATTTACAGATGACATTAGACAATCAGATACACTGAGAAGACTGTATACTCTAAAGACCTCTGGTGGAAAGAAAGAAAACAAACAAAACATCCAGACTTTTCCCCTGCCCCAAATCACTTCTTTATAGCTGCTGGAATCCAGGCAATCCTGCTTGTCCTTTGATTCAGGACAATTGCTGGAAGAATGTTAATTAATTAAGTATGTGCAGTGAAATACATGCAGGTTTGTCTTTTAAATTTCCCTTCTAACAGCACTCTGGTGGGAAAGACAAGACTCATTTCAACTGAAATGAAAAACACCAACAAGTTTACACAGTACAGCAATGCACAGTTCTGTCACTGTGCATTTTTACAATTTGCTTCTTCCAAGAGCCACTCAATCCCATTCAGCAGTCCATCTAAAGTAGCAGCCACAGTGTCCTGCACCTGTGAAAATAATTTAAAAAAGAAGCTGATGTGTTAAAGGTAACAGGTAACAGGATCTAACAGTATTTTAACATCACTCTATGACCATCTATAAAGTCAGAAACATTCATAACAAATTTAAATTTTTATCACTGGTCTAAAGGTCCCTTAGACAAAAAAGGCTTCATAAAAGAAATAATACAAGAAAACAACATTAAGACCCATCAGAAAAGCTTTTGCTCTTGGTACTAATGTGTATTTTTTCTCAATCATTCCATCAGCTATTCTGGAACATTGTACTTGCTTTACAGATGACAACCTACTTGAAAATTCTCTTCTTAAAGCAAAAAGGCTGCTAGCCTTAGACTTCTATGCATATTATTAATACTCAGATTTTGTAACATTTTATCAAGTGGCTATTATAAATGGTAGTTTTTTTTATAAAACCTGTGAACATTTTCCTTATCAATACAAAAGAATTATCTCAAATCAGAATTTTGTTTTTTTCTGGTTTGGTTATTCTTCAGCTACACAAGATCAACAAAAATTAATTATGTGTGGCTGAACCATGCTGATAGATACTGTGCTTGACAAGCATAAAAAAAGCAGGTTCTGAACCTCACATGCAGGTAAAAAAACTGATCTGTCAAAAACTCAAGACATCATGTCGAGCAAGGGATTGTCTTCTAAAAATGGTCAAAAATCTATCTTGTGTCCAAGGTCTTGGGTTGTGACTCAATTTAGATTTACATTAACTAAAGTTCCATACTCCCTTCAAGACCAGCATTTGTCCTTCCTTACATTCTGGCTCCACCTGAAGTCTCTTGTGTGTTCCTGGGCAAGCCACTTAGCTCGCTGTGCTCCGACAGGCTAATGATTCAGCTTAGAGAACCAGAGAAACTAAACTCTTTGCTTAAGGGGAGAGCTCATGTACTAGTGTTGAAAGCCGCGTGCTTGCTTAGGTAGGTGTAGTTCAGGAACCTCATAGCCTAAATTAAATTTAAACCACAGAGAAACAAAACAAAAAAGTTTAAAAGCAAGTACCATCCAAGGCTGATGTAGCAGATTTAGTTGCAACTGATGTGCCATGTAAACACACGGAATTCTTTTCACACCAATGTGAGAGACACAGGACAAAACTAGCAGAGGTCTGTTTGGAGGCCCGAGGGTTGGGTCAATCATTGCCAAAATACGAGCCAGTTCCTCCTGACGATCACGCTCTAAAAACAATTTTTAACATGAGTCTTAAATATATGCAAATACAATGAGATGTTTTGTTGTTTTGTTTTGTTTTTTTATTTTATTTCAGAGGTGAGGCAACAGAGGTCTGGAAGGGCCAAATGATCTACTTCTGCTTATCAAGAGGCTGATTCACCCACACTCATGTCACACAGATATTGGTGTCAAGTTTAGATGTTATTTGAAGTTTCTACAGGCAGCCCATTTCAGTCCTTAACATGAGTGTTTTCTGAGTACCTTACAGAGATCAAAATTGCAACAAGCCAGTCAGAAATACTCCCATACTGTACAGTCAGCAGCTCTTCCCTAGTGAACGCAGTTTTCTCCTTAGTATATCCCCTCACATTTATTTTTACTCGCTTCTTTTCTGAGCTAGCCCTTTCTCTCCACTTAAAGCCGATGAACCTAAAGACAATAACATTTATTTGGATTATCCTCTTGCAGGACTATCCTGATTTAAACAAATTCCATCTTTTACTGAAGTTTTTCTGGTGAAGGTTCTGTTTCCAGACTATTACACCACATACAATGTATTTCAGGCTTCTCCTACAAACACCCAAGGTTTTTGCTTGTGTTGTTTTCTAATCCAGTTTTTTGGGATGATTTCCAATATATAATTCAGACAGCAACCATAACAGTATGTGCCATAAACAAAAGAAGGGGCTGTAACCCCTCAAAGGTTGATGAGTGTCTAGGATAGGAGACCTCTTCAACAGGATAAGCCATAAAGAAACAGCACTAATAAAGCAGATTTTGAAAGGATGAGAACATAGATTATGATGTGTTACATATTCTTTGTAATTTTTATAACATTTTAATTATTCTCAAAATAATTAATAAAGTGAAACCTCTTACTTTTATGAGCTTCTGCATTAGCAACGTAAATGAATCCGTCAACTACTTCGCACACCTTCTTCACCTGAGCTATGACACTGTAGTGCACGGCTTGCTGATCCCCTTCTGTGCTGTTCTCCTGGTAAAACATCTTATTCACAGCAACAGCTTGCTCTGCCCTTGCTCTCCTCCTTTCCACACTGGAAGATATTTCAATATTTCAGCAGTCAGGTTAATTGAGAAAGCAAAAATTCAACCTTGAGAGTGGAGGTGGCACAGGGAAGGGACAGGAAAATGGTCTGAGCCAGCAAAACAGTTTTATTTCTCCCTGCCCCCTCCCGCCTCACCTTCTTTCCCAGTGTACATATACAGATGGTTAGCAGGACGAGTTTATATAGTATTTCAAAAGGGATCAATTAAGATTTCAAGAGGGATAAAAACACCTGTACCTGTCACACACAGTAGGTATGTAAGAAGCTTAGAAAAGGTCTATTTATTTCCACGTGAAAACTTAGTGATTGAAAAAAAGAAAGCAAAAGCAAAGACACTGAAGCTTCAATTTATAGGGAATATCCATGCATGTGAATGTGCATGCAAAAGCCACATGACAAAAATATGGGAGTATGAAATAAAGGAGAAACTGTACTTTTTACACAGTGGAGAACAGGTCTTATCTTACCTGGTGGTGGAATACAATGTCAGAATATTGAATTTTTGATTGTTATTAAACTGAAAACTGACTCCCGATCCAATTCCTACAGGGGAAAAATAAATATATGAGAATATAACTATTTGGCTACTGAACAGAATTAAGTAGTAGTCTGAAAATTCCAGTGGTGCTATAAAAAGGACATATTCAAGCCTAGATGTTGCTGTTATGGGTAGCAGATTTACTATTTTACAATTAAATTTCATACATGCTCTAATTGGTGAGACTATTAATTCCATGAAAATAATTTCAATTCTATTAAAAGAAAATTATGATGCATTTCCATATTTCTGATCATTAGACTTCAACCTAGAAACCTAAACCAGAAAGGAGCCAGACTTGTGTTTACTAGCTGAAATTGGGATAGCAAAGGCTTTAATCTGTTTAAGACAAGCTGCATTGAAAACGATGTAGCAGAGAAATTAAAAAAAAAACCCTCAAAAATAATCTTCACGCTTCCTGTAAATACAATTTAGTTATTCTGATGGGCTGAAATAAACATTAGTTAAAAAGTAATAAATTTTTGTCTGTTTTGGATTGAAGTGAAATTAGATGTTCAAAGCTATTCTTTTAAACATGAAAAAAATCCTTCACCTGGTCTTGTAACTCTTCTAAATGAAATTTATAGCATTTGACATAATCATATAAAAGATCAACCTTGAATTCTTGTATAAAAACACAAGTGTGTTTTTTAGCCAAGCAGTGCAAACAAACTGTGCAAGCAGTACCTAAACAAAGTTCTGTCTGCATTTATCCATTACAACAGCAGCTGCAACCTGGAATTTTGGATGAAAATAAGGAACAAAATGATCCTTCTGACATTGTGCAAATTGAGTCATAAATTCACTGTAGCTATTAGTTTGTCCCAAATATTCACTTCATTTATCATTCTGAACAGATACAAAGAAAGAAAATGGTTTGTTTTTACCAGATGTTACTAAGTTTCAAGGGGACAAAAAAAGCATCCCTTTTCTCCACTTCTCCACCCACATTTTTTTGTGTTTTATCTGTTTACAAAATATAAAGGCCAAAAGCCAAAACCATCATTACCATGAATTTGTCTATGAGGGAGGCCAGCTACTAGCAGAATTTCTGGGCAGGTCATCATCTTTTGCACTAAAGAGTTGTCCAGCTCTTCCAAGCCTGGCCCAAACATGGCAAAGCGAGGTTCCGCCTGAGTGACCAGTGAGTGCAAAAAGGAAGTCACAGCCCCGTACCGGGCTCGGCTTGATTTCAAACTTCTCCTCCCCTGAGGACAGCACTTTTGGTATCTGTGTAAAATAGACGCAACTAGAAATTAAACACAAAATACAAAGGAGGTATTAATCAAACAACATAAAGTGACTTAGGTCCCACACTTCCCATGCTTTGCAACTGGTACAACTCAAAAGCATAGGTCAAAAATGGTAAGAGTTCCAAACTGATCATTTCGAACACCAGTACAAAGCAGGCAAAGGCATCAGTTCTTCTGAAGTCCAAATACTGACTTTTTGGACTTTAGAACGCTTCTATCTCTAGATCTTTCAGTTCATGTTTAAAAACATTAGATGAAATAAAATTACACATTCCTCAACCCCCACTGAACACAACAGAGGTAAAATAACATCAAAGCAGAGGAGTCACATGAAAGAATAAAATTGAAAAAAATTAGACTGGTGAGTGCATTTCAAACCTTAATTTGACTGCTTCTGTGTTTGAAACAGGTAACCACCTGAAATGGACCATGTCCCCTGTGGGTAATACAGAGCATGCACACTGTGAAAGGAGACAAGCGTTGTTTGCAAGCTTATGTGCTCCTTTGGTGCAGAAGCTAGAAGGCATGAAATGACTTTGGTAACCAAGGGAAAGAGTAAGTCAGATAGAGATCCTAGAGCAGCAGGTTCGGCCTGCTTTTGCAGTCATGGTAGGCTGCTGCTGGACAAACCTCTTCAAGGAAACATTAGAAGTGTGCTCCTCTACACCTACACTGAGATACTTCAGCTGAGATCAGCAGAACCCCTCTGCACACAGACATAATGGAAATCAGTGACAGGTGGTTTCAATACTCCGAAGTACTCAGACCAGTATCAAAATCAGCATATATTTTGCACTTCAAATTCTGGGTGTATTGTTCCTGTCTGTGAAGTGGGGCTGAAAGGCACAGAGTTTGCAGAAGTTAGTGCACTTAACATGAAAAAACATGTTAAGCATCACCTTCGGAAAATTTAACTGCAAATAAAAAAACCCAAACAAACCCACAAACCACTACTGTAATTTAATTAAGGGAACTGAATGAAGTTTAAAAAAAAAAAACAAACCACAAAATAATCTGCTTGTTTTAAGAGTACTCAGTGATCCCAACACAGTGAGTGTTGCTATGCTTTTCAGCTATATGAGTTGAAACCTGTCTTTTACAGCCCTTGACAATCAGAGCTAAAGCAATACTACTTGTTCTACCATACACATTCAAAAAACCTTTACTTGTAGGTCTTCCATGTAAGATCTAAAAAACAGAAATTCATTCCATTTGCTGTAGTTTGAAAACTTCCAAGTACTTTTATTAAAGAAGAAATCACTTCCCATTGTACTGAAACCTGAGAGCAAAGAACATTTTATCAACAGTATGCACAGCTGTTGAAATGACTGTGTTTCTGTGGCATAAAAGACATTGAGTTTAAAAAAAGCTTCCATTTTTTATAACATTAGCTCTTTTTTTACAATGTTTCACATTCCTGTTGACTTCCAAAACAGAAGGAGTTGACCAGACCATCAAACAACAGGAAACAGTATTTCCAAAATAAACAATGGAATTGACACAGATCAAAATTTAAGCAGCAGATTACAGCAGAACTTTAGTGCTGTAAATACGAAGCCTGCGGGCTCAATGTTACTGCTGAAGAGAGACTTTAAGTCACGTAAGAGAACACGAAGATACTTACACCGCCATGTAATCATAAAGTGCGTTATCGCTGACCTCTGAAAAGGCCTTATTAAAAACCTCCACCTCTGGGAGTGACTTCCAATCAACAGACGTCCAAAGGGGGAGATCCCGCAGGAGAAAATACCTCCACAACAAGGGGTCCCGCACAGCCGCTCTCCAATAACTACTCGTGCTTCCCAAGTGGCACAAATCTTGGGGCGAGAGGAAGGACATGATGCTCAGCTGCACGTCCACCTGAAAACCACGGAGAGCGGCGCTTTAATGACTCGGGCATTCAGCGGTGGTGCTGGGAAGGGGTGGGATGCTGCCCACCTCGTATCCCTCTTCCAACCGGGCCCCACTCACCGGCAGCATCTGCAGGGCGCTCGCCTCCTCCGCATCTCCCGGGAGCGCTGGATGCGGGGGACCCGCGNTCAGAGCGCCGGCGCCGCGGACTTTGGCTCCGCGAGGGAGTCACAGCCATCCTCCCGCGAGGGCTCGGCACTTCCGCAGCTTGTTTCTTTTTCTCTCCCCCCCCTCTCCCTCCCTCCCTCTTTTCCCCTAGAAATACTTGGTTAAGACTTTGGGCCAAGTCTTCCAGGAGCCCTCTGAAGGTGTGTGTTTTTTTTTTTTTTAATT
>VWZG01007430.1:0-27148 GCA_013396735.1 Grallaria varia
TTCGTGAAGCCTAGCCATGAATAGAACACTACCACCACCACATCAATTGTTATTATTTCTCTTGTGTGATTATTTTGCTTTTTTTGCGTACAGCTAAACTTTTTTGTAACTTAAGACTGTAAATGGACAGGTGGACACAGACACAGTTTTATAACCTCCTCTTTTCTGGATTTTCTTTATTTTTTTTCTTTCTACTTTGTTTTGGTTCCTCAGTTTCTTTTCTATACAGCTAGCTCACTTCTCTTCTTGTGTCAGCATGATGAAGTGTTTGTAGCTTTATTGCTGTTGTTTTTATTTTATTTTTGTTCTTTCTAAAATCCATATGTACTATTTATACTGATGCAGAACAGCTTTTAAGGTTGTATTTCATGATACTAATGTTTGCATCATGGTAGTAGGATTGGTACAACACAATACAATAGAATATATTATAAAATGTTGGGTAGAACTGGAGTGGTTTGACTGGCTAATAAGAATCCAGAGCAGTGCCTGCCATCAGCACAATTCACAGCTCAGAACTTGTAAAATTCAGAGCAGTGAACTGTGTTGATTGCAGCTGGAGCTTAGAACTTCTGACCTTCTTTCTTAATTAGCAATATAAATATTTCTTAAAATTAGCATTTTGTAATCACAACGGTGTCAGAACAAAGTAACATTAATTCACCTCTTGTTGCGTTGACTACCCAAGAATGAAAACACTGTGTATGAATTAATAGAATGCAATTCACACTCCTTTTTATTGCTTAATTTGAATACAGTAATACAAAAGCCGTAAGATCATACTCTGATTTTAATTCAGGTTTTAGCAAATTGCTTTTCTTCCCACCCTGAATAATAGCTTGTGCTCCCGGTGATCCTCTAATGGGCTTAAAGACACTGTTAGAGCCATTATTGCTACCATCACAACTTTGACCCTTCCTGGCTCCAGTTAATGCCTCCCTGGTTATTTCCTAGCTTCCAGGGCTTTCTTTGCAGTGCACATGGCATGCTCCATTTTGCTACCAAGCATATTATTGCCATGACAGGCTCAGTCTCTGCCTATATGGGGAGCACAAGCCCCGAGGTGACTCCTGAACTCTGCTTTCATGAATGCTAATGCGCAGGGTTGCCTCTGCATAATAGGACAATGCTGGTGTGATGGATTTTATATGTAGTTTAAACTGAGGTGTACTTTACACTTTCCATTTCATTTCTATTTTAACATACACTAATAGAAGCATACACAGTAGCGACCAACAAAAAGAAAATCCATTAAAATACAAAAGCATGTCAGCACACTGAAAGAGTAGAGTTGGGAGAGTCCTGCTGCCAAGAGTACGGCCCATGCGCTGCTCTCTAATTGGAAAGGGTCAGGGCCTTCTTTTTCCTGTGCAATCTGCACTATTGGATTTCTTGCTCATTCTTCCAGGAGTGTTCAGAGACTCTGGTCCCCACAATACTTCTCGAAAACTTCTGTGCAACTAAAGAAGCCCAGGATGCCTAATAAACTCCTTCCTCCTTTACAGCAATTAGAAACCTACTAAGAAAATATGGTAAACCTTGCTCCTTTCTAAAGGTACAGAAAACTTCTTCACAGATTTTCCAAGTGCCATGTTTTATGCTTCACCTACTTAACTTGATTTCTTCAGGCGAGATTACCAGTTGTCTGTCACTGCCTTAGTCTGGAGAGAATTTAGTGCTGTCTGTGCATAGCAGAATAAAGGGCACTGTCACCAGCCAATACTTATGGTGTGGTGTTCTGAAATGAATGCATTCTGCACCTTTTCTGTTCCTTAAATTGAGTTCCATGTGGATTTAAGTCCTGAGAGAGAGTGGGAAAGAGAATTGGAGAATAAAAGAAAGCAACAGCTTTTGTTGAAGACATTTTGAGATTAAAGGTTTTGGGGAAAATGCACTAGAATATTAATTTTATGTTTTACCTTACAAATTAAAGCCACATTGAATGAAATACCACAGTATTTTACTTTTATATGAAGTGACAGGCATCCTTCACTAGGATGTGACAACTACATTTTTCAGTAGCTACTTCTGTGTTTTGAGAATAGAACTAAAAACATTATTTATTGCAAACAATTTATTTGATGAAGTTAGTTTCTGTCTTTTTTTTTTTTGTTATTTTTTCAAATGGTCACAAATAGGTGTATTAGTTTCTTAGAAGTATATATGCAAGTTTTGCACATCGGTTGTGTATGAGTAGTATGATGTGAAATCTATTAGAGATTTAATCTGTCTTCATGAGTTTTGATTGAAAACACAGACCACATGATATGGTTTTTCATTCTATGTGATTAGTAAAACAGATCAATATTTGCTTTCAAAGTATATTTATTTAATAAGCATTTATATTTGATATTTCTGGTTAATGATTCTGTTGGTACATAGTCACAGAAACTGAACACCCAGCAAGTTAAACACTGTGTCTGATAATAAAACTCTTTTTTTTCCAATTAGGAATGCATTTTTTTTAAGTTTAATATATTTTTAAAATGTTTGTATAATTTTTAAAATGTTTGTGTTGTTATTAACACATCATTAAGAATACAACCAATGTGAAGTAAACAGATGATGCAGAATGACTAAATTGAATGTACAGACATTTTAGAAACAAAATTTATTCAAACATTTTACTCAAAATAACAAAACATAGAAAAAGGACAAGAATGCAGCCATGGTATATTTTTATGAATATATATACCCTTAATATGGACACATGTGTAGGTCATAACATTTTTCTGACATATAACATCTTTGCTTTTTTATTGTCCTATTTTTACTGATAACTAAGTTTGGATGAGTCCAAACAAGACAACAGTCACACAATGTAGGTAAAGGAGATACAGCTAGATAACAGAACAAAGAGTGAAGAATTAAAAATTATATTTGTTTTCTCTGAGTATTTTCTGATTTTTTTTATCTGAAAAATACACCTTTTGTAGCAGTAAAAGGATATTATAGACTTCTATAGTTTTCTATGAATCACAATTGCTTTAATTTATTCAATGAATAATAGCACCTTAGGCTGAGAATTGAACGTATTTCATAGATTGTAAGCATTTGGAACTGCGTTCTGAACATCAGTACACTCGACTTTAGACACATGAGCAACTACTATGTATGACTAAACTGACTTGTATAAAAAAAGCTACAGAATAAAATTATCTAGTCATTCTTATACTGAGTCCATGACTTGTGTTTGAACCAAAACCTGTTTTTTAGAAAGACAAACTGGGGCTTCAATGCCTAAATTGAAAGTGGTCTGTTTTGTCTTGTTGCTGTTTTTTCAGGTTTTGTGACTGTTATTAACTTCCTTGTCTAAAAACAGTCATCCATGAATTAATGATGGTTTCTCAATGAAATGTAGTGGTTGCTAGGATTGATGTTTAAGAGAACATATTACTTGGACATGAAATCAAATTAAATGCTAAGCATAAAGTGTTTGCAGTAAACAGTATTTCTGTGATAGAAATATTGCACATGGTGGGAGCAAGTTCTCTTTCAGTTAGCCAAGGGGTTTGGATGGGTGAGCTGTAGAATAGCAAAATACTATATATATTCAGTTTAATTTTTTCTGGCTTATATTTCAGTTGTATCCTGTTAAACCTTTGGCTATTACTTAAAAAATCCATATAATAGCAATTACCTTTCACTTACGTGTTACCTAGTGACCAAGATTAAATCACCTTTTAACCTCTTAACCTTATTTCTTAAATCTCTCTGAGACACATTTTTAGAACTTGAGTGACTTTTGTAGAGTTCTCTGAAGTTTTCCCAATCTTGCCAGCTTTTTGAATTCAGAGTGATGTTAATAATAGATAACTTTGCCTTACCAGTGAAAAATAGTAGGGATTCATTCACTGACCCTAATAAGAAGGGAAGACCTGTGCTTTAAAAATTTTGTCTGGGAAACAGTGAAGCTGGTAAGTACACAATGCTTTCACAGAACAAATGCTGACTTTATTGCAATGAATTGCACATCTATAATAGTTTTTATATTTTTATTGCTTTTAAGTAGTACACATTTTCTGAAAAGCAAAATTGATGTTAAAAATAAATTGACATAAATGATATTGTGAACTAATTTAATAGCATTGTAAGTAAAATAGTCTCTGCTGAATTAAAGCACTCAGTTGAAAATGTGTCTGGTTGTGGTTAGCAGAAAAGAGAGGTAATAAATTGTGGAGTTTTTTTTTTTCTGGCAAAACAAGTTTTGAAACTACTTCAGAACAATGCTGCTGCTCACCAAATCACAGCCAATGAATTACTTGATAACCAGTGGACAGCAGTGAGTTTTGAAGAGATGTAATTTCTTTCTCTTGTATTCTATCTCCTACTTATATGGTATAAAAAGTTGCTGTATGGCCTCAGTGGAGCCCAGTAGGGTGGAAAATTAAAAAAGAAATGCAATCTAAGCAACAGAACACTTGTTAGGGGTCTTATCCAAAACTCCCAAATCTGTTAACATGTTTTGCTTGTTTCCCATGGGCTTCGGATAATCCTTTTAACTTAGAGAAGCCTTACATTGTATTCCTTAACCAAGCAGAATTTACCTGATTTCTCATATGTTTTGACATAATATGGAAGTATAGGTTTGGGTCAGGTTTGATTCATTTAATAATAAAACTATATTTTTGAATTAAACAATAGAGAAGATTGAGCTACAGAGCTATTCTGAAGGCAAATGAAATGTAGTGTGAAGAGAACCTGGGAGCTCCCAGCTTGCTGGCTGGGCTGCAGGTCTTGACACTGTGAGAATACTCAATTTTCAGCTGTCTGAAACAGTTGTGCTATTCTGTAGTTGAAATAAAAGCAGAGGGAATGGATGAAGCTGCTACTTAAAGATAACACTGATGATAGCAATCCCTAATTTCTACTTTAAACGGCTTCATGTCACGTAGAAAGAGAAATGCCTGTGAATCATTCAAAAGTATTCTAGTATGTGGGAGGATAAATAGTTCTCGCTATTCTAAATAGCACTGGTTTTGCCTCACACCATCTGCAAATGGACCATTCTGGACCAGCATGCAGCTTTCTTCCTTCTACTGAGTAGAGCTGAACTGGAAGCTTTTCTTCCAAAGTTTCAGTGCACTCTTATGTGTGTAAGAGTAGCCACAAGCAAATGTGTAAGTGTACATTGGCCTGAAAAATGAGGCAAACTTCATGCAGCCCTTCCATACTATGAATATCACACTGTCTTGCTTCATGAAACTGAAGATACGGAAAGCTACCATCTACATGATTTCATGACTTTTCACCAAGCATATTCATGAAGCTTGAGACTAAATCCCGTATGAACACAGTTGCATGTAACAAGACCTTCCTATAGCTCACAGTAAACCATTCCTTCTCTCCATACAATAAGACATTTCAGGCAGAGTAGATTTTAATTTACAATATTCTTCTTCATTTATGAAGTAGGTAGCAGACTGGCTGACTTACAAAATATCTACAAATGCAACCCCATATTAATTGTCTTCCATTTGCACTTCCACGGTGAATGTGCAACAGCTTTGAGGATTAGTTTCAACGCAGACCTATATGTTAGGTTTTTTCATCAAGTGTGAGTGGTTTCTAAATGGTGAGAGATGTTCATCATAGGCTGATGACAGCATTCCCTCATGCCAGGGAATGTACTCAGAGGCCTACAGCCATCCTTTGGTCAGAAATTATCAGAAATGAGCTCTTGAAATACACTGAATCCATGTATACCTTCAGCTGATCTATTCCTAGCAGTTTTAAGTTGCTTCCTTAAGGGAAGATTTTCTGGGTGAGACTGTGCTTCAGACAGTGATCTTGCCTTCATACTTCAATCTTTCCAGTATGAGATCAGCCAGCGTTTTATACTGCTCAACCCTTCATGCCTCGTGTTGGGCACCAAAAGGGACTGTCATAGTTTAACCCCAGTTGGCAATTAAGCACCACACACCCATTCAGTGATATAAAAAATTACTGTGGCGAAGGATTCCACAGCTTCAGTAGGCAGACTGTGAAGGAGAGTCTTCCTTGCTCTTCCTTCCTTTCTACATTCCGTCTGCATGTTCCTTTTGAAATCTCCAGTTACCTTATTTGCATTCTTCTATCATGCTTATGGTTTTTGCATGTATTATATATTGCAGTGTTAAATGTTTTTCCATTTCTAGTAAATATATTAGATTTTTAGGCTATTATCAAGGGAAAAACAGGAACTTAAAGTGAGAAGTAATAGTATTCCAAATTCTTTAGCAAATGCCCATGAAGTTGTCCTAGTAAGGGCCTGGTTTCCAGAATTATGGAGCACCTGTGGCTCCTATCTTCAGCAGGAGTTGCAGATACTCAGTACCATTGAAAATCAGGACACCAGTTTCTACTTCATGCTTGTGCCTTCACAGTCTTTGTGATTTTACAATAGCCAGATGGGGAACATGAAAATGCATTATCATGTCAAGAATTCTGCATGTAAAATTTAACCCCTTGGTGCCATGTGACACATGAGCTTCTGCATAGGAGTAAATGCATTTGGCACCACGGACTCCCACCAGGAAATCCCTACCATCTGTACCAAAAATTTATGAAGTCACAAGTCATTCTATGTGATTAAACCTGGCATTTCAAACATAGGTGCAGCAATCCTATATTCCAGAACAATACTTGAACAATAAAAATTTTAATTTACGAGTTACTATGTTCTTACAGCTAAACAAAGGACCTCAAGCTCAATTCAAGTTAGTGGGTACCTCTGGAGGTTAATGTGTAGTCAGTTTGAGACCACATAGTTTTGGCTGGGGGCTATGCAAAGGGTTGATAATTAATTATTTACCAGAAATACTAATTAATGCAGTTCTGTCATTAATTTTGATTACTCTGACCTTTATACCAGTTAAAACTTTCCCAAACACATTTTTTCCCTCTCCGAAAGTGTAGGAGCAAATGGATGACATGATAGCAGAATATTTTTAAGTTTCTAAGAAACACAAAGCCTGTATCACCACTATGTGACATTCCTGACTAGTCTGCAGAGTATGTTTACATACTGAGTACAATATTCAAGAAGCATATGGTAAATCTAACTTTGCAATAAATACTTTTGTGGATACATATACTTTGGTTTGATACTACAGTTTCTAATTAAGCTACATTTTGAAAATATGCTCTATTCTAATTTTTTTTTCTACCTAACATTATATACTGTATGGGTTGAGATATATTTTAACTATAAAAACAGTCTACACAATTTCCTTCATTTACTACTGTGAGAATTTATTATTTTCTTAGGCCTGATTTGATGAAAGTGGGGTGTTTTTTTTTTTTTTTTTCCTGTATTACTTTTTGTTTCTATCAGAAGAACTTTTGAGCACATTGATCTCTGGTTTATAATTCTGTTATTGCTGTCATTTTTTGTGAAATTTACAGGTATGTCAGTATGCTTGACTGAAGAGGAATACAGAAGATCCTAAATATAAAATTTGCATACAGCATGTAACATTTCTTGTTTTTTTTTTTCAGATTGACTTTTACAAGGAAATGAAATGTCTAAGCCCATATCTTCTTGTGTCTGACTTGCAACTCCAGTTCAGAAAAAAGCTTATGTATGCATTCCTGTTCTGCAAATTATTTAAACATATTTCCAAAAATATGTGAGGACTTGAAAAATTCAATTCAATGAAGGACTGGGAATGCCCTAAAGGATGCCTATTGATTCTGAGAAGAAATCTGCTTAGAGCTCTCACTTTAATAAAGTGACCTTTCACTTTCCCATCTTAAATTTACTCAGCTATCTGGATTTGGATCTTTTTGTGCTCCATTCCTTGGGATATGCTGGGCAGTTTGGAGGAGAAAAATGGCCAAACCAGACAGCTTCCTGACAGAACACAGTGAAATTCGTGCTTTTCTTGTAGTAACTGGCAGCGATACAATCTTTTTGTGCGGCAGCCCAGTGGTCACACTTGTTATTGAAGATGCACGAGACCCATATTCAATATGCAGTATAAACCTGCCTAGAGGCAAAGGCTTGTGCTAGGTGGGAACACAGCATTGCTTTTTCTTCCCTTGACCAAAATGATGACATTTGGGTTGGATGGCTTGTGAGAGGATCACTGTCTGGGATTCTGCAGAGAGGCTAAAATATATGTACTACATGAGCGCATTGAGCACATACACAAATATCTTCACTCTGCAAAAAGTACAGAATATTTTACATTTCTGTGGATCAGTCTGCTTTTTTTTTAATTGGTCATTGTATTCAAGATTTCTCTGAACTAAATTGAAAGTTCTGTCTCTAGCTTTCTTTTGTACAGATAAATCAAGACATTTTTATTCAAGTTGCTCCTTTTTGCCTTGTCCAAAGTTGCAATGGGTTTGGTTTTAAGCTGTATTACCTTTATGTATGCATCAAGGATTTTCTCTGGCTGTGCCAACTTTCCTCATGGTATCAGAAGTATTTTTACTATTTTCAGGTATCTTATTTTTCCATTTACTGTGCATCATAACTAATTTGAAGGTTCTTCTGTTTACCTCTACAACATTTTAATTGCTTCAGTGGAGTTCTTATTTGATTATAAATGTCCAATGACAACAAATCAAGAATTTAAAAGTTCTGTTCCTGTCCTTGGTATTAGCTAAAATTTCCTCCCTCCCAATACAGTAACCAAATTATTGCCCCCTAAAATCTCAGTCTAAAATATTCTAGACTAATGCATTTAACAGTTCTTGTAAATGATCACTTCAACTTGATGCATGTGCTACTGAGAATACCAGAACATAGGTGCTCATGAGGCTTCAAGCTTTGCATGTTGCATGTGCTCATGGAGAAAATTATCACATTCTCTAATAGTAGTCTGCTATCGTTGCATTTTTGTCTTGAATCCTGCTAAAGTTTTCTCACTAAAAATTGAGAAGAAAGAAAAGAAAGTTGAAATGGAAACAGAAACAACATAATGTGTCAATGAGTAGCCCCCACGCCCTGTAGTTGGCACCAGGTGCTAGTGCATTAAACCCAACAGGTGTTCAAATGAGCCAACACAGATAATTAACTTAAATGGTCCCATTTTCTTAAAAACTGTCAGGAAATAACCCCCCTCTTGTCTTTTAGGGGGTATACGATTATCTGGCGCCCTGTAAGGCCTAGATGTTTTTAAAAGGCATAACCACAGCCTCTGATTTTGTGGATGCAATTCACTGCACTTTGCACATCTAACTACACAATTGTTCATGCAAAAGAAGTAACTAAAATGTGTTATCAGTTATGCCCACAGTTGCCATAATTGCAGACGTAAATCTGTTTCTGCAGCAGATGAAGTTGTTTTGCACAATCTAAACTTACCTTTCTCGTGGCTGTGAGTGTTTGTGCCTTGATCTTTTGGTACATGTATGACTTTGCTGTCTATTTCAAACAAAGGAAATACTTTCTAAATACCAGTCTTCACGTAAAAGAAAACAAATAGCAGTTTGGAATGAAAATTGCTAGTCTAATAAGATGGAGGGAAAAGCTTTAAAAAAGTCTTATCTGTGACCTCTTTCCTCTGTTGGGTCCACTGTGTGACCTCAGAAAAACAGTTATATTTCCTGTACTATAGTTTACTAGTCTGTACTGTCCATATAAATTACCTAGTAACTATATATCATTATTTAACAATTAGAAAAACTTCTCCCTCCTGTTAGTGAAGGGCTCCATAAGTATCAATGGTTGATAGTATTAATGCCAAATATTATATCTGAAAAATAGCTAGCAATATGACTCAAGTGTTCAGAGTTGTGCATAAGCTTTGCATGTGGTATGAACTTGCCTTTGTCCAAACTTTCAGACATGTAAGTGCCAGTTCTAATGAATAGCCAAGATAGTAAAACCAGATCATTCAGTGTGAGCTGAGAGGACAGAAGTTAGAAAGAATTGTTCCTTTGGTATCCATAGGTTGTTTCACTACCCATTGCAGATTAGGCTCAGTAAAATGGGACTGTTTCCTGGGCACATTCATTTGCTCAGTAACTTAGAGAAATATGGATAGACACAGAAATAGAGAGAAACAGGAGCAGTGGAAAACCTCAGCCATCCTCTAACTCTGGGTTTTCTTGTTACTTTTGCAGAAATAGCTAGAGTTCCTTTCCAAGAAGTACTGAAAAGTACCCTTTCTCAGAAATGGTCCCTGCAGGAGCAGAGGTGGTGAGGTAGCACTATGTCTTGTTTCATGCAGCAAGAAAGAACAGCACACCTGTTATACCAAACCCAACACTTGGAGAGAATATAACTCACAAGACTTAGTGTTGTGAGTAACTTATCAAGCACCCTTGCTAACAGTTTGTTGAGAGTTTCTTTAAATTTAAAGATACAGTAATATGTAATGAAGGCTTTGCTGTTTCCTATTTTCCCATAGGAAATACTATGTTACATTCAGACAGGAAACAAAACTCAGAGGAACCAGTATACAAGAAGTGTTCAGAAACTTGAGTTTCTAACTGCATATTTAGGAGTGGGATTTTAAGCTTTAAAAATATTAGACTGATTTCTCTGTTAGAATATTCTTTGTATTGGCAGAAGCATTTAGATAATGACATTTTTGAAAGTCAAGAAATTGTCATTGTACTGAAGAAAAAGGCTTAGCTTTTCAGTCAGTATAAATCATTATTATGATTATTACTTAAATCTCTGATTCTTTTAAGTTAAAGAACCGTAACAAGAAGTATTCAGCTGTTTTTTCAGCTTTGTCTTGTTCTCCAAAGAGATAAATCTAATAGTAAGAGTTGGATTTGTGAAGCCCACTCTTCCTTTATTGGCTGAATTTTAACCACAAAACAGACCAGAGAGGAGGCACTGAAGAATATAATTTTTATGAGAGATGAAGACACAGATCTTCATTTCTCATTTTGTAAGATGAGGATACCATTTTTTATTGCGTTTGAATGTTGTGATTAATTAAGATCTGTGATTTTGATTAACAAGCCTAGTTAGTGAAGACTAAAATCAAGAAAACAGTCATATACAGTTGTTAAAGCAAAAAACAAAACAAAACAAAACAAAACAGAACAGTCGCAGGCATTGAATTTAAAATTTAAAGATAAGAAATTTGTCTTTGTGTACCATAGGAGAGATTTAAAATTAGCTCTTATTATTCTTTTATTTCTGTATAGTACAGTAGTTACAATAGAATAGTATTTTGTAATTGTTTTTTGTTATGCTACTTTGTTCATCTCTGTGGCCTTCCTATCTTTTTAGTGTAGTTATAAAGTTGTAATCTTTATTTAAAACTGTAGTCCCCTGCAGGTAGATCAGTGCCTTTTGTATCAAAGCCAAAGCAGAATCAGTGTTGCCAAGGAAAAAAGGGAGAATTTGATGAGTTCTTGGTGCCTTCCACCCAGACACTGGGAAATAAAAGATCCTGAAGTCTACTGTCTCACTCAGAACTATAAAGAAATCATAGGTCATCCATCAACTTTCAACAACTTAGGAGTAAACAACTATTACTTGTTTCAAAATGAGCAAACTACATAAAGATGGACAAATAAATCCTGAAGTGTTTTGTCTCTTTGCTTCCCTGAACCCTTTAATCAGAAAGCTTTAGCTTTCATTTAGCGCTGAAGAAAATCTAACAGCAGTGTGAACTCCTAACCTGTAAGAGGGCATCCACTGGTAGTATTTTTGTCAGGGTACAAATTACAGAATTGTCTAAAATGTATATAATTTATTTGTTCCATACTAATAGGCACCATGCCAGGTAGGCAGTTTCCTTTCAGAAATCCATTTTGCTGTGTTCTACTTTCTTTACTTTTGCCACAAACATGGGTAGGGACAGGGGTGGGTGGTGGTGATGAGGCCAGAATCTATAATAGGGATTCCTGATAACTGCATGCTTTACTCTGTGAGAATATTCTAGGAAATTGCTTATAAATTTTCTTGAGGCATTATAACATAAATACTTCAGTCTATGGAATTTGTTACTGCTATTTTAGCTTGCTTTCTATTGTTTATTTTTGAGCAGAACTTACTTTAAGATGGACAAATAGGAAATTTATTTTAAAGTACAATGAAATTGCTATGGTTTTTACTACTGAATTTCTGGTGTGTTGATTAAATTCTTTGAATAAAACAAGTGTTAAAGTAATGACCTTTACAAGTTAATTAATCTTCATTTTCCAAAGGATGAGCTACCATTTGGCTTAGATTTATCATATAGATGTGTAAATTATAATGTGATTTACTGCTCCAAAATAAAAGTCATTCTCCAAGGACAGGTCTTACCAGCAGACTGGGATTGTGGCACAGGGTTTGAGCAAAATATACACAATCCTGCTTAGTAGAAAATATTTCCTGAAATACATGTACCTTCTAAGTTATGGTTTATTCAAGCCATTTTGCTGAGAATATCAGTCTGAGGGAATACCATCAGTTTAAACATCTTCTGATCTCCAAAATAATTTTGAAATTCCTCTTGATTTTATTTAGATATGAAGTATTGATATTACAGGGCGAAAATACACATGTTAAAACTTGGAGAAATTTTATTTGCAGTAAATTAAGAGTGAGATTTTTTACATCATGTAATATTGAAAGGGTAATGTATCACTCTCATTCTCAAGAATTCTGAAGAACCTAGCTATCTGTATGATCAGGCACCTTTTTGGGAATATCAATCTAGTTTCTGTTTTTCAGATCAGATCAAAGTCAAACCTGTTGAGAAACTAGCTGGGCACAAAAGGTGTGTTCTACAAAACACAGTGAGTGTAAAAAAGTCAAAGATTTCTATATTTTTCTGACAGACAATTCAGTAATATTTTCACTTTAAGCAGAAATTTGTCCTTTCTCTTTTTGTTGTTCACTCACATGGTAGTGAAGTCTACTTCACACATCGGCTCTAGTAGTTGCATTTTTTCTATTTGATGTGGTTCAAACCTTTTACAAAGTCCCAACTGCTTTCTGTTGGGAAATTTCTTGCAGAAAATGGACATGTGAGCGACCTCAGTGCTTTAGATGCAGTTATGCTGCCAGGCCTTTAAGACTGCAGTGAGAAGCTGCTTGTAAGAAGCCTCTGTGGAGATCAACAATGAAGAGGAATGTAAACTTACAGAAACTGCAGCAGAAGAATTGAAAAACAACGGCACAGAGAGAAGTCACAAGGACTTTATTTTACACCAATAGAGTTGTGTGTTATTCGTATTAAACAGTCACAGGGTGGTTTGCAGTGTGTGTGCTATCTGGGTTATTTAAGGGGTGTTTTCACAACAATAAATGGCATTACCTTGATCATATTGGTCAGTTCGTGGTGTCCATAAGTTTCCCTCACAATAGCTTTCTGATTCTCATGACACCAAAAGGGTAGGTCAGACTGTGGCCCGAATAACTGTCTTCTTGGCTGGTAACTGACACTGCTCATTCTTTTCATTTAATGAGACAGTTGCTTGAAGGGTATGTCTGGGCTCACTATTAAAACAGCGGCTGCATCATTAGCCAACTTCTTGGCAGTCCTACCTGATCACCGCACTTGCATAGCAGTAAACTTGGGGCACGGTATTGAGGCTGCTGCTATTCTGTTATCAGACCCACTTTTTTGTTACAGAGATAAAATTTTCAGAAGCCCAGCAGACATGCTGACTTTTTTTACCACCCCTCTTCTTTCGAAGCAAGGAAGCTTGAAAATGCACTACTTCACATCAGAGGGTTATGTCATTTTTACAGCACTAACAGAACACAGTAAGTGTAATTTACCTTGAGAGAGTGAGCTATTTACTTGTCATGGGTGCATTCTCCTATTCCAAAGTATAAAAGCATTTCCCATAGAGCACATCTTTTGTGGCTGTGTCTTAGTTTAGGGAAACTAAAAAAACAATTTAGAAATCCTAATTTGGAAAATATATAGAAGAAAAGATAACAGTTTTTAACTGCTATATATATATGTATATATATAAAACACCAGAACAGAACAAATAACATCTCTGTAACCAAAACCTCTAAACAAATGAGTCCCTGAAGGGACGAAGTAAAACCTCTCCCGTAGGCAACGTGAACTCTCCCTCCTTTGTCCTCCATCTGAAAGGCGCTGGCCTGGGGTGGGCAGAGGAGGGGGCTGGGGGCTCCTGTGTTGGTGCCATCAGTGCCTCGGGAAAGCTGTAGTAACTCCAAAGCAATGGCGACTGTCTGTGCCTCTGAAGCACAGGGCACACCGGCCTAGGAACGGGAGGCAGGGAAGAAGCCAAAACCGCAGGAGTCCCTCCGAGGTGCTTCCTTCCCCAAAACCACCACCGAAGAAGTGAGAGAAAAAAAAACCAACTCCCAAACCAAACAAAAAGAACTCCCCTTCTCCCCCTCTCCCAGCCATCAGGTTGGAATTCGGATCATTAGCCGGGTCTTTGGTGAGGAGGGTGTCAGCTCCCAGAGTCTGTGTTGGTAGGGAAAGAAAAATTCTGACAAATTCTGAAGCCATAACAGGCTGACTCCCCAACAGGCATGACTTTGATCTCACCTGTTTGCACTCCTGGATTTATTTTGCATTTGGTTCTGTTTTGGCTTAGTACATTTCTGTTCCCATGCCTGCTGATGCTTTTTGCCACAGACCGGGTGCGTGCCCTATGTTGCCATGTGTAATTGTCACATGTGCCCAGTGTTGTCTTGACACATCAGTGTGTTTTGATGCTGTGCAGTGGAGCACTGTGGGGCTCACACGAGATAGGGCACCAGTCTGTCAGATCCATGGCTGTAACCTACCTCCTGCCCAAAGATGGGTTGTGTTAGGGAAAGGAGAGAGGCATTAGCATACAGACTGGATGTATCTCAAAGGCAATGCGAGTGGGAGCAGTTGGAAGGTGCCAAATGGCTGGGTTTGTGTAGGAACTGCAGAAGAGCAGAACACCATCTTCCCAAATGCTGGAGAAGAAACTTCCATCGTGTCAGTGTCTCCTAGCATTAAATCTCATGTTGAACAAAATAGAGCTCTTAAGTAAGCTCCATGTATTTCCCCTTTTCCTTCCTTATCCTCTTTTTTTATCTCTATGCCTTTTTTCATTCCTTTTCAATACCTTCATTTTCTCAGTTGATTTTTTTTTGTCAAAAGGTTTTTTTTTCTTCCACAAATCTCTTTCTGGTTTCTCCTTTTGATGTGGCTTTTCTCTGTGTTTCACTTTCAACCCTCAGAGCTTATTTTAGTCTCTTCACTGTATTTGTTACATGAAGAAGCACTATTGAAAAATTAAAAGTAGATTGCATGGGAGTTTCTTATTTATTTTTTTCCTCTAGAGGTCTGTTTCTCTTCCCTGCTATTTCTATGAAGTTTACCATCTTTAAATGCTTCCTTCCTCTACTTCCAAATTATTCTAGTCATCTTTTGCTCTCTTACTCTGTCCTTCAACTTCCCCTTCACTCATTGCTGCTTGATGTTTAATTTCTCAGGTAGGGTGAGAATTTGTGGGAGCATTCTGGGTCACTACTCCGTATCTCAGCTTTAGTGACAAACACTAACTTTACAACTGCATCTATATGGCTTTTTTCCCACTTTTTTCCTATTACACCCTCAGTAACAGTAGCTACGTTGGCAGTATTAACTGTTACAGCCACATTATAACCACAGTCTTGTATAACCCATTAAAGATCAGGTCTGTATGACATTGTAATTTAAATGGCACTTGCTGGCAGCCTATCTCTGCTTGTCCTCCTATTATTACAACCACCAGTAGAGCTGTTCTACTGGGAAATTTCAAGTGTAGACAAAGCTTTAATCAACAGTAATCTGATCCTTTAAAAATGCAATACCAATTCATTTATTTCTCATTTCACATATGAAATTTTAATAGGTACAATCACCCTTAAGGATGTTTCAAATATTAACGTTATGCACAATTACAAAACAGAATCTTTTTTCTGCATGAAACTATCAGCATCTTTAAACCAAGTAAGTAGTTTTCTGTGCAGACATCAAGTTTACTATCAATCAGAAGCTTAATAACAGCTGTGTTAGCCCTAATTAAGTGCAGAGCAATGGCAGACTTTTTAATTAAGTCTTGTTTTCCTAAGAGGAGTCTGATGATTTTCTTCCCCCCTTCTCTTCCCCACCTCCATCTGTATTTAATGTGTAAAATCTGCTTTAAAAATAACTGGGGTACAAGATGGGGCCATTGACATGGGGCCAAGGTACCAGGAAATAATTCCTTTACAGAATGGCTCTGTGATTATTTTCACCATACTTTATTCCTCTGGCTTTGTAAATAATTGCAAGTGTTTTAACTTTTCTGCTGTGCTTTTCCTTTTGATATCTTTTTTAGTCCTCTTCTTGTCTGAAGTGTATTTCCTGTATTCTCAGTTTCAACAGAAGTATAATTGAACTTAATTTTAGTGTATAAATTCATTTGAGAGAAAGTGAAATGTGTGACATCATGAACACCGAAAAAGGTCCTTGTTGCGTGAGTAGACCTCTGGGTGCGTAGTACAATAAAGAAAGTACTTAGTGGTTATGAGAAAGAATCGGCCTCACAGGTAAGTTGAAATTTAAAAGTCTCTTCAAGTGTTTGATTTTCTTAGTCCTTAGCAGTGCCAAGTGGTATATGTATACTCGTGAAGGAGAGGGAGAAGTACTCTGAAAACTCCCTTTATCTGCACTTTCTACCTGGAACTATTTAAACTGGAGATTTTCTGTAACCACAAACAATGGCTGGATTGTTACTTTGCTCAGAAGATAAGTGTAAGAGGGCAGACTAATGTCCTACTGCTCTTGACAGAATATTGTCAAGCATGAATATTTTTATTTACCATTATAGGTATAAAATGCCCTTAACTGATCTGTGTTCAGTCTGTATTTTAATCTGAGATGCCAGATGACTTGAGGCAAATCCTGACCCTGGTGTGCTGACAGTTACATGAAGGACTCCAGTGAAATGCTGACAGTTTACATGGGGTGAGGATCTGTCTCCTACAGTTTAAAGAGGGGGGTGGATCACCACAAGAGATGAATTCCAGCGTTCACTTCTCAAGCCAGCTGCAGAGCTCCTGGCTTTGCTTTTGCACTTTTTAGGCAACAGCCTGGTTTCCTTTAGGCAATATATTCACCTGGGAAGCTTTACATGTTCCTGTAAGAAAGTACTCCAAAGGTGCAAGGAATCGGGGATCAAGGCATTGGCCAGCAAGTTTAAAAGGACCAGTAGAACACTGGAACCCAAAAGCCTTAAAACCTTATGGTGTTGTCAAAAGGCTTAACAATGTGAGCTCTGGGGAGCAGGAATTGTCATTTTCTAAGGGTTTACAGAGAACTTGTTGCAACATAAGCTGGTTTGAGCCTAAGGCATTGAGGTCAGCAAAATCATAGTAATAGGTGTGGTGGCCAGCAATGGCTTTGAAATGCTATGGCTCAATTAGGGAAGTAAATACAAGTCTAGATATAGTGACTTTTCATTTATGGGCACACAGATAATGTCATAATTTTCTGTAATAAAATACAACGGAAATTAAAGAGCAACACTTCAACTCCTGCTTTGTGAAGCAAACTAGATAATTTTTTCCACTTACACCTGTTGTATGGTTTCTGTGCTGCTCCCAGCACAGGTTCTGCATTTGTATATTTAGAAGTTTCTGTTTAATAATCAATACCTGGTATGCTCTGGTTCATTACAGCTGCAGGGGTTGATGAATGACTATTGTTTATACATTCTCTGATTTTAAAGCTTAATCCATATTTGAGACTAATGCCAACTTTGTTTCCAGGAAGAAAGCAACTGAGATAATTCCCGGGCATATTTTAAAAGAGACTAGGGGTTTTATAATGGTTATGAATCATTTTTATACTTATGTTATCTTGAACACATTGGAACTATATGCTTCAGGAATGTCCAAGTCTGATTACTTTTTTCTCTTACTTTAATAAAAAGCAGAATAAGCTCATGAATTTCTTCCGCTTCTGCTCTGTCTCTCATCCACTTATATTAGGTTCATATTCATATAAGAAACATTTATATCCTCTGCAGATAAAATTTTTTTAAAAAGCCATTTTACTTCTTTCCATGGAAACAGCAATGACATGTTAAGGTGGTATCCTTGACATCCCAACAGGATGCTCTACGGTTCTCTGGACAGGGCAGCTGCTTGTGACCAAACCTACGATAACAACTGTTGTTAGATAAGGAGTGCTGGAGTAGCCAGTATGACAGAAAGGACTTTCTTGGAAGGATTACTGGTGTTTGCATGACAGCACGGCTTTTCTGGAAGTTACTTCTAGGCAGCACCCTCTTTCCTTGTCTGTATTTTATTTGGTTCAATTTAGGTGCTGGAGAGAACCCAGAGAAGGGCAATTGAGCTGGTGAAGGGGCCAGAGCACAAGTCTGATGAGGAGCGGCTGAGGCAACTGGGATTGTTTAGCCTGGAGAAAAGGAGGCTCAAAGGAGACCGTATCATCCTCTACAAATACCTGAAAGGAGGTTGTAGTAAGGTGGGGGTTGGTCTCTTCTAGTGGGCAATGAGTGACAGGATGAGAGGACATAGCTTCAGGCTGCACCAGGGGAGGTTTATGTTGGACATCAGAAGCAATTTCTTCTTGGAAATGGTGGTTAAGCATTGGAACAGGGTGCCCAGGGAAGTGGTGGAGTCACCATCCCTGGAGGTGTTTGAGAAATGACTGGACGTGACATTTAGTGCCATGGTCTACTTGACAAGTTGGTGAGTGGTCAGACTTGATGATCTTAGAAGTCTTTTCCAACCTAAAAATTTGGTGATTCTGTAATGGAGGCCTTGGAAGGTACTTTTTAAAAACAGATACTACTGTAAGATTCCTGAAGCTTCTGTCCATTTTTCCCTCTAAAATATTTGCTTTCTAAAGGTGGAAGTTTGCTGTAGTAACTCCTAAACTACAAAGAGCTCTTCAACACTTAACTTGTGCCACTCTCCTATGTCAAGTGAAGATTTTTAGCTGTTGGAGTTACTTTGCTTTCTGAATTAAACATATTAAGAAGCACTATAAATGACACAGTGTTTGTTCAAGTAACTACAGTTTTCTGACAAAATTTGAATTAAGGATAAATTAAAATATGCGATAAAATTGAATTTGTCTTTCATGTTGATACTCTGAAGTAGTGCAGCAGAGCTTTTCATGTCTATGCTTACAATTTCCATGAAAAATAGAAAAGTATTGTGCAAACATTACTATATTCCAATTCAGAGCCTGCAAGTAAACGGTGGTACTTAAAAATAATTACTCTGTTTCTGTAAGTAGGTGGTTTGCTAATCATCTATAAAGATGCAAGGATAAAGCAATCGTAATCTAAGTGTGGCTGTTGAAGAAAGCATTATGGAAGTGTCAGAGGCTTCTTAGCATTAGCTAGGCAACATTTTGGAAAAGATGGCACATTACTACATACTATCAAAGAAAAGGAGTCTGTGGGGTGAAACAGCAGGAAGTGAAAACAGCAGCATAAGGGTGACTGCTGTTACAGGTATCCGATAACAAGACTGCACCTGTCTGGAATTAGGAAAGTCAGGAAGAATGTCTTTGAGAGAGATAAAAGGACTCTTTGCCTCCCTTTTCTCCCTTTATTTATTCAGTGAACTTCAGTCCTTGCAGAAAGCACCTGGTTGACAGCTCTGTACCTTGTAGTCCTTGGCTTGTTCCCGTCAGGATGTACAGTACAGACATCTACAGCTGCAATTTCCTGTTTGCTCTCCTAATAGGTGATGTAGGGTATGCTTTTATTTCCAAGGTGTGTTCTGTCATAGGCCTGTCTCCCCACCTCTGCAGCAGTGTGGGTACAGGCTGGGCTGTTTAGCAGTCTTGGAGGTTGGACTTAAAAGAGGCAGCTGTTAGTGCCCCAGCCATCATCTCCACCCTTTGGTGGAGGTTGCCACCCCTGAGGCAGTGATGTTTAATCCACTCGTGAATCAATTATTGAACTGTCGCATTTTTCAACCTGGTCTATTAAATTAAACTGACATCAGTCTCATCTCACAAAGACATTAGTTAGTGATGAATTTCAGGTACTGCTAACCTGGTTTTGAATTGGCCAGCTAGAGACAGACAGATTCATTTTTCATTCCAGCTGCCAGAACTGCTGTCACATCCTATCTTTCTGTTGTGGCTTGTTGATCAATGGGCAGCCTTCCTTGCTAACTCCTGAGAAGGAGCAATTTCATAAGAAGAAAGGGAGCATGAAAAAGCCAAAAAGGTCAAAACCTGGATTTTTTTTCCTGTCTTTGTTAGAATTGTGAGGAAGAGAGTACCTATGTAAACTGTGAGATGGACTTGGGTGGTTAAAAATGGTCCACTGAAAGAATCTTAGAAATATTTGAGTTGCAAAGGACCTTAAAGATCGTCTAGTTCCACCTCTCCTGCCATGGGCCATGGGACACTTTCCATTACATCAGGTTGCTCAAAGACTCATCCAACCTGCTCTTGAACACTTAGTTTCTTTAGGCAACCTGTTTGGTACCTCATCACTCTCATACGGAAGAAAAAGCACAATACTGCCAATATGAATTTAAAAAGCACTGCATGAATTTAATGTAATGCAAGTTAGAGGAAAAATCCCTGGAAAATGGAAAAGAAATATTCCACACTGCCAACAGGTGCTTTATAGCTACAGGTACCTTCAGTGAGCCTACCATGGATAGGCCCTGCTTGTTCTCTGCTGTACCTCATCCACTGAGTGCACCTGGTAAGGAACTTGTGGAAACCTTTTTACTGTGGCTTGTTTAGATGTGCAAGTTCCTTAGACTGCTCTGAGATGAACCTGCATAGGTTTGGCTTTGTTTGTACTCACTCCCTTCTTGGATTCTGGTTTTATTGGTAACTGAAATAAAACAAAAAGGTGTTCAAGCAGAGGTTGAGCGCTTCTACACTTTATCTTTTTTCTCTATTGTCCTAGTTATAGTGGCTGGGACCAGTTTATCACTGTGGGAATGTAACTGGAACTGTGTATTCCATACCCTCTCTGCCATTTATCATGAACTGTTAACGATGCATTGTTTGCAACAGCTGCCCAGGACACACCTGACACCTCAGGCTATGGACTGTGTGCATGGGAAAAACAGAGATAAGAAGGTTCCCTGTCTTCACACCAATGATTCAGGTGTGATAACTACCCTCCAGGAGTCATTAACACCTTCACATCCAACCTGAGGGGTCATGTCTGCTAATGGGCCATCAAGTAGACCAAAAATATCCTGTGACTCACTGAGTAAATTGCCCATTGTGAAAACCCTCACCCTGGGAGAGGTACTGGGTGTTCCTATCTGAACTGAAGCATATATAAGCTTGGGGTTTTGGAACTTGAGGCACTCACTCACTCGTCAGACTGAGAGGAGGACCAGAACCTCAACAGGACTGCAACTACCACTCTCGACCAGACTCTGACCACCAACCTTCTGGAAGGAAAACAGGTTTTCCTTTTTTTTTTCTTTTTGCTTTGTACTCAGGGGACCACATGGTGCTCAGCATAGGGGCTGGTGAGCACCATACTGTTTGTGCCCCAGGGGGCTGGGTTGTACAACTGGGTTTTGAGGGCTGAAACCAATTTTCCTTTGTATCAGTGTATCCATTGTAATCTTTTTAATATATTGTCGTTCTGACTTCTAAACTCTTTTGAGTTGGATTCATTTCTCCTGCCGGTTTACTTTTAAAACCAGCACATCTATTCAGAACTTAGAGGCAATTGGTAAGTGTGTGTGTGCTTTGTTTTGTCTCCTCAAGGCAAGATGGAGCTACAGGAGACCTGTTACAATGAATGTCCAGAAGGGCAGGGTGCTGGTTTGCAGAGTGGGATGCTGACCTGTGCCCATGCCCTGTTAAGCCTGTGTTGGTAAGTGCACTTCTCTTCAAATGCACTTCTCTTCTTCATAGTGGGGGGAAAAAAAAATCAGCAAGGAAATCCTTGCAGATATTTCCTGTCTGCTGGAGCTGTGGATTCATTACTATTAACAGAACTCTTAATTGAGTACTCTAGAGCAGCTATAAAAATTGATTAGATGCATATGAGGAAATAAACATGGGTCAGGCTGTAGTGGCACAATGATATGAATTTGATGACCTATTAGGACATTTTTGTGTCTAAAAAGGGACTTTTTAAATAAACATTAAACAGCCCAAATTCTGCCCTCCAGCACTTCTTCCAGTCTAATGAATGTATAATGAAAGCAAATATTTGATATAGCAAAAGAATCTCATTTTTTGAATCTCATTCCTGTATATTTTCAAAAGGTTAAGTTACTTGACATGCAAAACATCTATGAATTTTAAGTGAGGCCAGATTAGTAAAGCTCTATAGTTGGTCTTTCATCTTAATGTGACCAAGAATGTCCTCTAACTCACTCTGTTTACTAAGAAATTAAAAAATAACAAATTGCACATCATTGCACGCCATATGTCTGTTCCTCTCCTGGCCTCTGCTCTACAGCAGTGTTAATTGACTTGCCTAAACCCTCTTGTCCTGAGTTGTGACCACTTCTGGTTAAACAATCAACAATGCTGCTGAGCAGAATGGGGAATGAAAAAAACAAAGTAAAACATTAAGCCACATTAAGAATACATTTATTTCTGGAAAAGGAAGATGAAAATGAAGTACTGACATATAAACTGTGCTTTCAAAGGTAGAATCTTCTGTTTTAAGTTCACTTAAAAACCTGGTTTTTCAGGCTTAGTAGTGGCCTGAAAGAGACTTTTTGAAGGCACTTGGCGCTAAGAAAATAAAATCAGTAATGAGCATAAACCATCATCTGTTATACCTTTGTTTCTGGTTTAGTACCCTTTGAGTAAAGTACACAAAATTAAAAAAAAAACCTCAAACAAAACAGCCTCAAGGACTGTTAAATAAAGACTGTATATTCTTCTATTTGGCAAATACATTATTTAATAAATCTGTATTTAAAAGGTAAACTGGATTAGATTACATTGAATAAAAGTAATAAGGACCATAAGTTTGTAGTACATAAATGAGGTTACTTTTTACCCTTTTCACTCTGGTCTTCAGAGAACCCCCATTAATGCACAAGCTTTGCCTTTTATGCTAAGGCATAGTAATTAGATGAGGATGCATTACCCCAGCTGCACCTCCGCAGCACGGCAGTGTGAAGCGCTAACACCTGAGTGCAGGAGCCAGTTTTCAGCACAGCTGTCAGCAGGTGCTGGGAGCTGCCCTGACTGGCCTGGGCTCCTTGCCCAGCCCATAAAGACGTGTTAGGAAGCTTTCCTGTTCTTTGGGTGGCCAAGCCTTTGTTCTCAGGCTTTCCTGGCCATGGCCTAAGCAGGGCTGAGGACAAAAGAGAGGAATTGCCCAACAGAAGGGCTAGAGCATGGCAGGAGCCCAAGCTGCAGTCCTGAAAGTGCCTGCACTTACCTGGGCAGCTTTACCTCTGTCTCTGCCCATCTGCTGTTCCCAGCATCTGTGGAGGGCTTGATGCTCTGCTGGCCAGGGGAGGAGCTCGGTCCAGGTAATTTTTGAATGTTCCTTCTAATGCTCACCTTTGAGAGTGTCCTTGTGGTTGTTTCTCACTGAGCTTCATCCAAATCTGATTATGAACATGGGGTGTTCCACTTTCTTTGCTGATTAATGCAACCAACTCTCCATTTATCACTCACACCAAACTTTTCTTCTTTCCTTTTTTTTTTTTTTTATGATCATGTCAGAATTATCTTTGATTTCTTTTTTGCACTTCTATTAAAAAAACCCAACATAAAATAGGTCTTGTGGAGGTAGAGAAAATACTGCAAATATGGAAAGTGAGAAGGCTCAGAAATGAAAAAGCAAATGTAATGAGGATGATTTTATTTTCATTAATACTCTGACCACTTTCTCTAGCAGTTTCATAACTTATTTACTCCTTAAAGCTGGCAGCGCACGAAAATGGAGTGCAACTATGTCAGGCTTATTCCAGATTTCCTTTGTAAGGTTTATTTAGTGATCGTACAAACGGCTATGAAGTTAGAATATTAATTTTAATAGTGCCTTTTTTTTTTTTTTTCTAGGTACGGTCTATCTATCTTTCTGCTATGACAAGTTATTTTAAACTACCTAGTAGTCAAGATATTTGCAGTTACAATGCGCAAGTTCATTTAAACACCAAATCAATCAGTATTTTTACTAGAGAGGGTTTTTTAAGTATCATTTAAGAATGAAAAAGTGATCTATATTCTCTTATACAATATTAATGTGCTGAGAGGAGTGATCCCAAATGGCATGAGAAAAAATGCAACTGTGCATATGCTTCCCTTAAGAAAGAGGTTTTTTTTTCCGTCATTTAGAATAATTTAATGAATAAAAAGGGTTTCTTTTATTACTACTAATGAATGGAAATCCCATCAAATTGCAAGGCATCAACGCATGGCATTACTCTTAAACTAAAAAGGCTGTAGATTGTCCCAGTGATAATGGAGGCCACAACTACTTTGTGCAATGGATGGACTGTTCTTGTCATGCTGTGGTGTATGGTTACCTTTCAGCAGTGCATATATCACAGTCAAGAGTTATGCCAAATGCTTAGTTCTGTTATCCTCTGTTGAAATATCAGCCTATCAACTTATAATGAGACAGTTTTAAAAAAAATAATTACAGAGGTCATGGGTAAATCATGTCCTCTAGATCGGTCAGGACATGTAATGATCTGCTGAGTGGGTTGGTGGAGTCTTGCTGATGAAGTAACTCAGACCCATGCTGATGGATCAGTTGGGAGACAAGATGGTGGGATGGATATTGGTGCTGTGCTTCAGTGGCTGTATTCTCCTCTGGTATCCACAGTTTGGGGTTTGTATGCTTTGAAGTAAGGGGAGCAGTGATGAAATGGCTCTGAGGTTTTTACAGGAATGAGCCTTGGATGGGGATACCCTGTTTAGGTGGGGATTAGGTTGTCTGGCAAAAAAAGATTTTACAGGCCTCCATTAGCTTGAGGGTCAGGTCAGGAGACATTTACTGAGAAAGAAGGAACCAGTGCTTTAACCAAAATAGGTTTTATCAGCTTGACTTAGATAGCTTTGTTTCAGCTTAACTTTAGAGTTGATCTGCCAGGGATGTTGCTGAACAATAAGGTGACAATCTCATCCTATCAAAATGACATAAAATACTTAAAATACTTTTTTTTTTTTTTTTGACGTTGTGTTTGAACTTGTCTTACCATAAAGGTATTTTCAGAGCACAGGCACCTTGGGCAACATCTGAAAATGTGAACAGAAATAAAAGAACCTGAAGTTGAATTGTTAAGCCAAAGATTGCCTAGCCTCTCCAAGGATTTAATTAGTGACTTTCTCAGGAAACGGTTCCAGGAGCCTATTTACAACAAATTTGGTTTTCTTATTCTAGTGACTCTCTTGCATTAATTTGTATAAACGCCTTTTTTTTCCTGTGATATTTCTGTAAGTGTTGTCAAAATGTGTGATTTAAAGGACTGTTGGTTTAACTCTTTTAAGATAGCATCTTTATGAAATAGATGTTTTGGGTTTTCTTAGGACAGCAAAAGATAAGTAATCTCTTATTATCTGGGGGAAAAGTATTAATTATTCATAAACACAAGAATTTGTGCATATAAAACTAGAGCTATTGAGTTGTCTTTATTTACACAAGTTGAAATCAGTGTTATTCTTTACCTGTTTTGCAGTTTTTGCATGAAGAGTCTGCAAGTAAAACAGTAAAGCTTCTGCTCCCTTGCAGGGTTATAAATAGTTTATAAATTAGACATTTAGTATGCATTTCTTAATAAATCATTACTTGTCCTGAAATTCAGGATGTTTTGATCTGTGCATGTTTTTGTAAATACATAGCAACTTTATGATGACCCCACTACTAACAGCAAACTGCATGGAGGGCTTTTCAACAGGAATATTCACAGTTTTTGCAGCTTGGTGGGTAGCAGCCTCGGCTATGTGCCACATCACTGTGTGAATTTTGGAGGTACTACAAAACCGGGCTCAGAGTTACTGTGCATAGGACAAAAACACCGTTGTGGGATATTGCCATGATAATTCTAGTCTCTCAAGCCAAAGCTTCCTATCAAGGTCCCTTCAAAAGAGAATAGGAAAAGTAGTAATTGGGGAAGTGAGTGGAGACATGTGGGAAAATATTTGTACCAGATGACTCTTTTCCAGCACTGCAGCTGTTACATTAAAGAGCTAATGTGTAAGTTAATGCTGCCTGAGGCAGGATTAACTTCTAATGTGTAGGGATTGTAGATTGCTAATGGCCTAGCTAGCATGAAAACCAATTTGCCTGGGAAGGTGACTTACTGTACTTTTGTCTCTTTTATCTGGGTCTTGCTGGGTTGGTTATGCTGAGCACTTGCCACCAAATTCCCACTGTCTGCCCAACTCCTGAAGGTGCATGAGGTCTCTCGCTGGATCCAAGGCAGAGCAGAGCTGTGCCAGTGGTGATGTTATTTGTGTTTGAGGCCGAATCAACCTCTGTGTATGACTGCCATCCTTATCTCTGTTCTTGAGCTGCTAGTGCTGGTGCAAGAGAGTTTGTGCTACTCCTCTAGACTAGACCTGTAGCTGTTGTTAGTCAGTGAAACCAAATGAGAATGGCAAAGATTGGCACCCACTGGGAATGTGGTGCTTCTGTTTAGGTGATCCACTTTGCTATGCTGAGGTTTTTCAGTGTGAGAGAAGGTGTGTTCTTGCTTTGATGGAGGGCATCTGTCAGGGTGCTGAATATAATGAGGAATGGAGATAAGAGGGTGCCCTCTTCCAGGCCTGGCCCCAGCTCTTGCTTCTCTCCTCTGGTGTGCTCCAAATGTTGGATGGAGGTAGATTCTGTTCGCCTGTGCCCTTGTCATGTTTGGGAGTGATGAAGTGGGTAGACTCAGTGTGGGTGGGAATTCTCTGGAGACACTTGCCATGAAGCTTTGTGTTTTTCATTGGATACTGTCTTTACAGGGATTTAGTATTTTTAGTATTTCATTCTCAGTTGTGCTCCTGAGTTCTTACTCTACTCGAATTTCTTCGCTGAAAACCACTCCAGCATGCTCAGCTGTGCACCGGGCACTATTTCTTCAGTTTCTGGTTGTTTTCTGACCTCAAATATTTTGCTTCTCCTAATGTGGAGACAGAGCACCTGTATATATCCCAGTTATGTTGAATGACAGCTTCCACCTTTATTTTTAGTAGTGGGTTCTGTTGATTTGTGTCTCTACTGCTAGTTGTGCAGCTAATTCTCTTTCTTATTCAAGTGCATACTGTTTTAATATTGCTATATAAATATCCTCTTAGGACAAAAGAGAAGCTCAAAAAAAAAAAAAAAA
>VWZG01007430.1:27153-46591 GCA_013396735.1 Grallaria varia
AAAAAGAACAAAAAAAAAAAAAAAAAAAAAAAAAGCCAGAGATGGGGTAAAACAAAGGTCTTTTCCTCCTTTTTATAAATTGTGTTAATTGTGGGTCAAAGAATGCAGTTGTTTGACTCCCCCAAAGGAGGAATTGCTTGTGTAGACTCTAGCTGAGTGTTGAACATGGAATATTTCTTTACATGAGTGCCAAATGGCTGTGTAAGGAAGCAGAGGGGATAAGTAATACTGGGGAGAAACCAAGGCATTCCTTTAGCAATATCAGGCCATGTTCTTCTCCCAGTTAACACAGGTAACTTGAATTAGCACTAATGGATATTATGTGCAAGGGAGAGGATGATCTACCCTGTTGCATGTTCTGGGATGTACAATTTAAAGGTTTCCTGAGTCATCTTTAAATTCAGTTTCTTATGATGTCTGTCTTTGAGTTTTCTCGCATACAGAACTTCCACTGACTCAACTGTACACAGATCAGTGGTAGGAGATATCTTCTTTGTTGTACCTTTTCAAGAAGTGTAAAAGAGACAGAGGTAAATTGCTCTCATGGGCATGATGTGCAGATGCTTGCCAGTGTTTGTGGGGTTGAATCACTACAAGACATGCACTTTTTGGTTATGCAAATGCTAAAACACTGGCAAAATAAGCCTATTAAAAAATTGGTGAGGCATTTCCTTTCCTTCAATCCAGAAGAGCCTATTCTGACCTTGACTGCTGACAGGAGTTAAGCAGGATAGGTTGGTCAGTTCAGCTGTAAAGACTGGGTGTTTAAATGGCTAGCAAGGGCATACAGATTTCCTGTGAGAAGAATTATACAAACTAAAACAACCCCCACAGCCACAGGACATGGGTGGCAAAGGGGTGTAAACATAAAAAGGTAGATTCTGTAATGGCTATGTCCAGGATTTTAGCATCTTCCTCAGAAGCATCTGGTATTAGTTGTGGTCAGTGACTACAATGTGGGATTCAGCTGACCTCTGCAGTTGTCCAGTTCCTATGTTCTGATCTTCTCCAATAGGAATCAAGGAGCTAAATGCAGAAGATGGAGCTGTGCTATCATAGTGTTTGGCCAAATCCCCTGCACTTTGCTTATTAAATGAGGGAGGCAGTATGTAGATTGTTCTGTAGAAACCAGATCCTAAACTACCTAATCTGAGTAGAAATAATGCCAGAATGACATCATGTGATGCTGGTGTCTGCAATGCCAAACTGCTGCTTGGCAGGCTTGCCTTCTTTCTTTTTCTTTTTCTTTTTTTTTTTTTTAAACACGAGGGGAATTTGGAAATTATATTTTTTTCTTAAAGAGCTTTTTGAAACCAGTGGGGTTAATTAAAAACTAAAATTGGAATCTACAAACATCCAGAAATTATTTACACTGGTGTTTATTTCTTCTTTAACATTCATAACTGTTTTCTGTTAATTAAGAAGAGAGGGAGAACATGAAGAAAGGCTTGGAACAAAAGCAGTCTGCATACAGATAAGGGTCTGAGTTCTCAAAGAACTGGACTAAATACATATTGCCTGCACTGAGTGAAGAATTTATATGCAGTGACCGTGTATTGCAGCTGAAATATTGGGTAGATTTACGTACAAATCTTACTACATCAGCACTTTGCATAATCCTCTTACTGCCATGATTACCACTTCCCTGCTTTCTAGCATTGGACACTCTGCAGTCCTGGAGCAGTTTCATAGAATTATCAAATGACCTGGTCTGGAAGGCACCTTAAAGGTCATCTTGTTCCAACTCCCCTGCCATGGGCAGTGATACGTCCCACTAGACCAGGTTGCTCAGAGCCCCATCCAACTGGCCTTGGAACACAGATGGGGCTTCCACAACTTGTCTGGGAAACCTGTTTCAGTGTCTCACCACCCTCACAGTAAAGAAAGGATTAACGTAAAACCCTACAGCAAGCTATGCAGCTGTATTTCCTACAAGTCTTTTATATAAAACTTTATATATTTATATAAAGCTTATAAACTTTTTCATGGTGTTAGCCAGTACCTTAGCAACACCTGGAGGCTGTGTGTCAAGGTCAGGGTTTCACCATGCAAGGTGAGACACAGACAATTTCTTGATGTCACACAGTGTTGGCCAGCAGGAAGAGATGCTGTAACTTCTGAGTGAATATCCCTTTCTCATAAGTGGAAATATTTGCAGACTCTTCCGCACCCTGGACCTCCACCAGCTTTGTTCTTTCTAGTTTTTTAGGAACACTTGTTTAGCTTTATCCCTACTGTATATTTACCTTCAGTCTTGAAACAACCTCCTAGTGTAAGTCTTTTATTTGTGCTGTTTTGAATGCTGGCCTATTGGGCTGTGATTTGTCTTCTCTGCAGGAGCTGGGTGAGTTTTAAATAATGTATTTCAGGATATACTCATGAATAAAAGTACTGTATTTCCCAGCAAGATTTGGGAGCCTTGTGTTTGTTGTGAATAGTAGAGAAAACTGCTCAAGAAATGCTTGGAAACTTAACTAACTTAGTATGGCCCAGGTTATTTTCCTTTCCAAAAGGACAAGGAAAATTATACTGCCTCTTTTTTATTTTTTTTGGAAGTCACTTGATAACTGACTCTTTATTCCATTCAAAATAATTTGAAAGACCAGTCTTAAATAATTTTGTAATAGTCTCCTTAAAATGTTCAACTGTGTCAAAAAAAGATGTAAATACAATCTGGTACAGCATAGGTGACCAAATTATATGCTTGTGAATACCATGCAGTTGAGAGAAATGCTTCTTTTTCAGAAACTGGAAATTTAAATCATTGTAACAATTCATTTCATCAAGAAAGGATAAACTAGCTAGAAGGGAAACTACTGGATTCCACTCTTAATTTCTTTAGCTGTACTTCCAACCCCTTGTAGTACTAGGTAATATAATTCGTAACATATTTAATGTGTTTTAATGTCTCTTGACCTAAATGCAAAGGTAATTGAGGCTTTGCATTTCGTGTCCATCAGTAGAAGTAACAGTAAAAATAAACAATGTCTTTAGGCCAGTGTCCCAGTTATAGTGGCTGGGACCAGTTTATCACTGTGTGGGTGTAACTGGAACTGTGTCTTCCATACCCTCTTTGCCATTTATCATGAACTGCTACTGTTGTTTGCAGCAGCTGCCCAGGACACACCTGACACCCTAGACTATGAACTGGGTGTGTGAGAAAAGACAGGAGGGCTCCCTGTCTTCACACCAATGATTCAGGTGTGATAACTCCCCCTCTGGGAGGCATTAGCACCTTCACACCCACCCTGAGGGGTCATGTCTGCTAAGGGACCATCAAGTAGACAGAGATATCCTGTGACTCACTGAGTAAATTGCCCATTGTGAAACCCCTCACCCTGGGGGAGGTACTGGGCATTCCCATCTGAACCCAAGAATAATGGGGTTTGGGGACGTGGGTCACACACTCACTCATCAGATTGAGAGGAGGACCAGAACCTCAACAGGATTGCAACTGCCACTCTTGACCAGATTGCGACCACCAACCTTCTGGAAGGAAAACAGGTTTTCCTTTTCTTTTTGCTTTGGACTCGGGGGGACCACATGGTGCTCAGCACAGGGGCTGGTGAGCACCACTCTGTTTGTGCCCCAGGGTGCTGCGTTGTGAAACTGGGTTTTGTGGGCTAAAACCAATTTTCCTCTGTATCAGTGTACTTCTTGTAGTCTTTTTATTAAATTGTAGTTTTGACTTCTAAACTTTTTTGAGTTGGGTTCATTTCTCCTGCTGGTTTACTTTTAAACCAGCACAGCCAGTCAATGGACTTCCTGTTGGATTGTAATTAGTAGAGTCTTTCTCATATATATAGTGATATATATATAACACTAGGTATATATATATTCTATATATCATGAGATATATGGGAAAGAATATATATATATACATAGAGCTGTATATATATCACAATATGCTACAAAGTACCTGTAACATGAAGAGATGACAAACTGACATGAAGTATCTGGTGAAAGGTTCTTCACGAAAGTCAGTCTGATTTCATTCCCTTCCCCTTTTCTTCACCTTTGTATCTCAGCAGGTGCAGTTTGAAAGAATGTTTGCAATTGTGTAAATAGATGGATAGTATCCAGATGAGGCATATGAGAAGAGAAGAGGACTACAGATAATTAGCACAAACCAGGATCATTCAAGTTTAGGTGTCAGAATAACACAGAGAAAAATTATCTCTTGAAATAATTAATGCAGTAGTCTAACTTTGTTAATGCTAAGAACTTGCCTTTGTGCTGCGGACCTGAAGTTCATTGATGCAGAAGGTTTAAGTTGGACCTGATGCCTGTGTGGATTCTCAGTATAGAAATGAGATTGCAAGACTGACCTTCGTTAAAGGTAGATTATTGAATATATCTGTGTCTGATCTGTTTGACAGGTAGAATATGCAAAACCCTAAGACTCTAAAACCCCCCTATGTAAATAGCCTGTGTGACTGGCATTCCTGCACTCATGACTGCTCTCTTGCTGTGCTACCAAGACAGACCTGTTTTCAGGTTTAAGACTCCACCATCCTTAACCTTGTGGCAATCTTCTAAGAATGGGCTGTGGGGAGAATAGAAAATTAAAGTAAGGAAAACAGCACTTTAAATGAAAAAGAAATGGATTGTATTTCTTATCTCAGATCAAAGGTAGGAATTTTTTTATTTTATTTTTTTTTCCCCAAGGGTGGAGACTCTGGAATGGAGCTGAGGGAAGAAACAGAATTAAGAGAATCTGAGTTCCCCTGTGCTCCTGTGAGGATGCTGCATGCTCTGAGCTCATTGCATACAAGATTTTAAGCTATGACGACAAAGTTAAAGTTGCAGAAAAATTCATTTTGGCAAAGATTTATGGAAGAAATGCAGGATACAAAGGAGTCTGGGAGGCTGGAGTGTAGAAGCAGACTTCAGACTGACAGCTTGAACACAAGTTAGGGACCTGGGTAAGATATGAGTGAGCTGTATGTACAAATACATGTCTGTATTTTTTGATATGAAAAAGATCACAAATTGTATCAGAAAACACAGGGTCAACAGTAGCAAGAATACCTCGAGGGAGATGGGAGTTGCAATAATATCAGAAGACAGCTGGTAATGTGGCAACAGCTGATATGTTTTTTTCCCCCTTAGGGACACTGATGGAACAGTAATTACCAAGAAAGCCAGAAACCTGCAGAGTGTAGGAGTGTCTTGCTTGTAGTTAGGAGTGTTGAAATCTGGAATAGATAGGAATCAAAATTTCTCTGCATTACTGAATCTGTCGATGGTGGACAGGTAAGAAGGCAGATGGGAAGGGGGAGAAGGAAATAAATGCTGGGACATAGTGACTTCCTTGAGGATCTGATACACATTATTTATGGTCTTTAAAGGCTCATCAGCTAATGAAACTGCATATCTTTGATGCAAATTTTATTTAAAATTGAATCCATGACAAGGAATCGTCCAGGTGTAAATGGATGTGGTTGGATCAGTCCACAATGTCACCCAGATAAAGCACTGTGGCTGTGCTTTAACTCCTCTGTTGTTTCACCATCTCATTTACAAAAATATTATGCTGGTTTAGCAGGTGGTTTCTAATTGTTGATGTTGGAAATGCAAACAGCATTCTCATGTATTATCAGTATGAAGATAAAATGGATTAACTCTGCTACAAGCAATAAGCTGCAATGTAAAAAGGAATAGACATGCACCATTTGAACTGTTAATGGTTTGAGATGCTTGAAGTCCAGTGTGAGAAACCTGAAAAGAAAGGAAGATCTTGGGACTGCTCAGTCACCGTTAAAGATCAGCACTCTCTATGCTGTCTGAAAGAGATCACTTAAAACTAGTAATCTTATCAGTAATCTTATCTGTAAATGTGGGCTACTTTGTTCTAAAAAAAAAACCTCTCTCCCAGCAAGACAGTTAAAAGTGAAAGCATGGGAAATAGTTTTCCAGTGTGTTGTATATGTCTTCTTCAATACTGATTTTTGAGACTGGAACTTACTGATGTTTGTTTCTGTCCTTGCCAATATCTGTCGCCCTTACAGAAGTAAACATGGTTTCTTCAGGGATCTTGTTTTGATGTTATCTGTCCCAATGAACTCCAGCAGAATCTGCAGTGTCAGAGGAAAAACAAGCCTAAAGGCTGAGATTTTGGTGGGAAATTGCCTATTCCGTCTTCTCACACAGGTGCCCATGTAGTTGCTCATTCCAGTATCAGTTGCTCTATTTCTCTTAAAAAAACCTTCAAATTGCTTGTTTTCTGCTTTATGCCAATGCAGCTCTATGTGACTTTGGTAAGTTGTTATACTGTATTTATATGTAAGCATAAAACACTCTTCTCTTTCAATAAGAGATGAAACAAGTGGCAGTGAAAATGTAATTGAAAACAAAATCCCACACAGCTAGATAAATACTGTCCTTTGCATATTAATGAAGATCTGATAGGATCAGCAGAAGGTACAACAGTGGAAGAGAAACGGTTGAGTGTGTCTGTCCAACTCCTGAGTGAAAATCAAAGAAGATAGGAGTTAACTGCAGTTACTGTAGAACAAAGTTTAAATATCACAGATTAAAAAAATTGTAGATGTTGCTTTTTGGCTTTATTTTTAAAAGAAATAAAACAACAGATACTACTTTTCATTTTTTAGTTATGGACAGAAATAATTTAACACATATATTTGTCTGTCAAGAGGCTACTGGTTGCTTGTTTGCATGGCTGAAATCCACCCATATAATAAAGCTTTTCTGTTTCCAAGTGTTGAAACATTGAGTAGCTTGGAAATGAGTGTTTTCTTAACTGAGGTCTTTCCAGAAATAAAATTAACTGCACATCACTATTTAATGCGTGAAACCATGATTTACTGTTCTAAGAACTAATTTCAGCTTGCTGCAGATCTAAACTTGCCCTCAATTAATGTGCTACTGGGCCCGATTCAGAGAGGGGTAAAGTCTGCAGGTCTTTCCAATTACTTTTATGAGTATCAAATGAAGTCTTTAATTAATGCATCACTGAGTATTCAGACTCATTAAAAAAATTCTCTTTTCTAGATATAATGCAAATCTTTCAAAATGTCATTGTACTTTAAAGCTATTCTGCTCTCTTGGTTGAGAAGTTATTTACACTTGTGTGAATACATGTGTTATATTCCTTCTTTCCTCACACCATTATATGCCTACAGTATGTGTTTTGATATATTATGTCTATCTTTGAATACATAATGTATTACCAGATGGTATTTGATTAGCAGGGTACACTAAAGTCGAAAGATGTCTTCTGCCCTGAGTACATGTACACAGTCTGGTAGTGTATGTATTTAAAGTGAATATTTCTAGATGTAATTTTAGGAGAGAAAATAATCTGTTGGTACATGCAAAAGTTCTGTGCATGCAGTAAATAAGCTACCCGGGAAAGTTTCATATCTGACATGCTACTTGAAGGATTGGAAAACTATCTCAGGCTCATGAGGTTAGCCTGGTGAAATTTGGACTGAGATAATTTAGATGCCATTGGCGTGTTTTCAGTTCCAGTAGCTTAATAGCTCAGATTTTGGAATATGGAATCGCTGTTCTTAATTTTTAGAGGAGCAAAGAAAGAGTTTCTGATGGGTTACTGCCTGCTTGATTGGAAGCATGTGAAACCCATTGTTTTCTCAAAACAAGTAAGCAAAATGCCAGCTTTGAGCTTGTAAACAAAGCTCCAGTGTCAAGGAAAACTTACGGATATGTTTCAGACTCCTGAAAATTCAATACTTAGAACAGAAACATTGCCTTGTAGTTTGCTGTTGCAATTCAGGCTGCTGTTGTGAAGAAGTTATGGCCACCTGTTCCTAGCACAGATTTTAGTCATCAGAAATTGAATGCAATGGGCCAAACTTTCAGCTCTTAGCAATAAAAGTTATGAAGTGAAGAGAAATTATAGACATTCCAGAAGTGTACAGTTTATGAATTGATTCAGGTCTGCGGGTAGGTTTAGGTTGGTAACTGTTAGAAAATTCATGTAAGAGCCTTACCTCACTTAAATCAATAAGGCTTCCTTGATTGTAATGAGCTAATGCCAATTTATACCACCTGAAAAGCTATTGCCCAGATTTACAGTGTGAATATAATTACTATGACATAGGTTTGCTTTGGTTCATTGAGCAAGGTTACTGTATCATGTCTTTTTGTTCTTGCTTAAACTGTCCTTCTAGAGGGTGGCTGGAGTTAGAACCAAGACCCAGTTTCTCTCTTGATCTGCAGTTTTGACAGTATTAGCCTATAAATCGGACATCATTGCAGGGCACAGGGCTCATTCCTACAGGCCCTTGGTTCTCCAGGCACAGCAGGGAAGGTCCATTTGAGCGTGTTTGGCACACCAGGAACCTGCTGACTTGGCATTTACCTGCAGGAGACTCTGTGCTTTTCGGTGGTGGCTGCTATAAGTGGCTGCAATTAGGTTTTGACACAAACATTGCACCCTGTGTCAGGGGGACCAGGGAGCGGAGCAACTTGCTGGATGTGATTGTTTTTTATTGGGCTCTGCCAGCACACTTGGTGAGACAGTAAGGGTATTGACTTAAAGATGTGAGGTTAGCTTTGCAATCTGATAAGCTAGAAACATTTCTGAAACTAAATATTAAAATACTGTGAGCCCTCTGAATAGAAGTAAAGAATTATCTGAGCTTAAGGGGTTGATTCATACCTGTAAATCGTGAAAAGTGGAGAATAGGTACAACAAAAGAAACAGAGGAGGCAAAAGTATCAGCTTGGTCTTTTTTCCCCCCATGAAGTCATGTGTTGTGTATGTCGAAAGACTTGTCTTTGGCCAAAGCTTTCATGGTCTCCAAAGTATGTCATCACAAGTGTCTTTTTGTCTGTTTACTGGCTACCATTCAATTTCCACTACTTTTCCCCTTCTCTGTTTGTGCTGTGTCAATACCAAGAGATAATATCAGTAAAAGAATAAATAATTATTAATAATAATTAAAGCAAGGATGAGGGGGGGAGTATTATGCTGAGTAGGCTTATTCCCTCCACGTAGAGATTCTGCACTCAGTTTTCCAAGTGCACCTGAGGAGACTTGCACAATTGCAGTCTCTGGATATAACTGAGAGCAGGATGTTGTTATGGTCAATAATTTCATGGACTCTGTCTCAGGGGTAAAACAAAGACAATTTATTCAAAAGGATTTCAGTGTAATATAGGTTTGGTGTAATTAGGAGGTTGGGTTATGCTAAAGAAAGGATAGACTAAGCTAATCAAGAGAATACATTATGTTAACTAGGGGGAAATTAGGCAGGAGACATTCATCCATTCATGGACACTAGATGGAGGGGGACAATAGGTCTTGCCAAACAGGTTTTGGATGCAGGGCAGGGAATACACAGAACTACAAATCTTGCCAAATGCAGTTAGTCTTTGGAGGTCTGCAGATGGGATTAACTCTTATTGTCCTTGGGAGGCTTCCTGCCTTTGGTATTTTTCCAAGGCTTTGCACATGTCCCAGCCAAGCTCCTTGTCCTGGAGTTGGTTTCTGCCCCCACAGGATGTGGTCCCCTGCTCTAGAGCTATTATTTTAAAATATCATTAAAAGCAGTAAAACTTCTTATTTGAAGTGGTTGAAATGCTGTGTAACTCAGGGAAAATGATGAGGGAAGGAAAAGGACTGAAGTGAGACACCAAGCAAGCTTTTTGTGCTTGGAAAAGAGAGAAACTTGTTTCCAAGTGCTTTTTATGTCACAAATAAGAGTGTAGTAGTTTCACTGCTAGTACCTAGCAGTCATTTTCCACAGTATAAATGCACCATAACTTAGCATAATTTCCATGCACCTGGGAAGCCATAGACTTAAATAATAAGGATGCTCCAGGTCACAGCCGAGATGCAATTAACCCTGAGACTGAAGAAATACCTTCCCACCTGCAGGAAGGATTCTCATTTTGAATAGCTTTCCGTTAGTTTTCCTGTGGGAATTACATAATATTGGCAGTATTTCTGGAACTAATATGACAGTGTTAACCAGGGAGCAGTTTAGATATAGGTCCTTAACACTTCTGTGACCACAGGGGTTCTGTAGGCTTTCAGTCAGGCTCTATCTTCTGGCACCTGGGAAATTTTTTTGTCCTTCTGTGATTGAGGTCATATTCCTTTGCCACGTTTCATGTGGCAACAGAAATGCCATGGCTGTATTTAGCAAGGGGTGCATTTGCGTGCATCTGAGACAAGATTTTTTAATTCCTTGTTCTCCCTTGGGTGACATGAGCTAAATATGGTGGTGTTTTCAGCTGACCCAGAATATTCAGATGTTTGAAAATCCATAAAACAAATTTGTTTGTATCTGTGGAATAATCTGATAGAAAGCCATTGAGTAGGCACACTGATATGAATCAGAATTTCTGATTGTTTTAAGTCCTATAGCTAGTGCTATTAGGAGTTTGAGAATTTGAAAAGGATGATTTATGGTGAAAAGCAATTTAACTGGCTTCTTTTTTTCTTTTTTTTTTTTTTTCCTTTTCTAAATTTACTGTGTAGTTTTCACCTATTCCTTTGCCTCTTTCTCAGGGATTGATTGCATGTTGTCTCTGCTTCTCTGCTACTGAGCTTTTAGATAAGCTAGCATATCCACACTTCTGATGCTGGTTGCTATTCAATTACTTAAATTCAATTTTTAGTTTTTCATAACTCTTCTTTTATTGTAAAACCACTCCTGCAGAGGGACACAAATAACAGGAAAAGGACAGGATGTCCTTTAAGTCTTACAAAAAGTGAATGCTTGAGATGTCCAGCATGGAATGATCTCAGAGAGATCATGTTCATCTGGAGAATGGGTTTGGGATGAGTAATTGTTTGTTTTATAGATACTCCTGCAGATTTTCCTCTTTGGGATGTGGAACACCAAAAGCCACTGGCTAAAGGGAGAGACTGACTTCAGTTGTTGCTTCTCGAATCTTCAGAAGACATGGTCAGTGTACTGAGTCACTGATACATGAGAATATGACCACAGTGACTTTGAAGTGCATGTGATGCAGAGGTAAAAGCCTTTGTGAAATCCGGTGTTATGTATCTTCTGGTTGCCTGCATCCCCTGCCTGCAGAGTTCTGACCTATTTGGCTATCTTGGATTGTGACTTGATAAGTGCTGCTGTCGCCTACAAGGAGATTACAGGCAGTGTTGCCAGTGGCTCATGTTATCTTTGCAAAGCATAACCTGCAGGATCCTGTAGAACAAAGCAGGACAAGGTTGGAAGCAGTGACATGTGGCTGCAGTGATGAGGGGGAAAACTATAGCCATAAAAGCATCACAGAGACATTCTGGCTCATCAGGCACTGCATACTGTCACGTGTGTTTAGGAAGGGATTATTCCTAGTGATCAGTTCCTACTCGAAGTGTCAGATAAATCAAAAAGTAGAAGTACTTAGAGCCATGAAAAAAGCATAGAGGACAAATATTTTGATCACATGAAAATAAAAACAATTACTTCATTTTCTTAATGGGTCATGAGAAGGGTGTAGGAAATTAGGAGCACTTACTTACATTTATAGTGATTATTAAATGAACATCAAATTTGGGAGGTGGGGCAATTTGGACAAGATGATTTTTTTAAGGTCCCTTTTGACCTAAATAATTCTTGATTATCATTTTTGATGAAACAAGAGGCAAAAACCTTTTAAAGGATATTTTGGCCTGTAGACCCCCTTGGCATATCATACTACCAAGTCCATGAATTAAATAAAGAGGTTTAGACATCAGTATAGATGAAAGAAGAATCCACAATTAGGTTGCACGGGATACTTTTTCCCAATGACTGGATGTTGTCAGGCCAACACATCTTGTAAGGCATTGTAAGAAAATTTCCTAACAGGTGAAATGGAGTTTCCTCTCCATTCCTGTTCGTAGTTGGTATGGGCTGTGGACCGGGGCAGCTAATTTGGTTTGTCACAATATACTCCCTGTGTAGGGTGAGTTCAACTTTCATCTATGAGACGATAGTTCTTGTAACTTCAGTGTGCAAACTTCTTTGTAAGGCAGCTTGACTGTCACATAAAATTGTTTTTAAAAAATCAATGTATAAATTTGCCATGTATTTCAAACTTCCATTTTGCAATGGCACCAGATCTACTCTTTGCACAGATGGAGAGAGGGTCCAATTAATCAGTATTCATTCAAGGTAGCTGTCATAGGCTAAGAAATGTGCGAAAGAATTAACCATGGATTAAATATGGAATTTCCTGTCTTGCAGAGGGTGCAGCCAACTTTGCCACGCTGCTCTGTGAGTACTGTTACCCCAAATGAAGCAAATAGCTTCCTACTTTATGCAAACTAGTTGAACAGATTCTTGAAGTGTTAAAAAATTATTCATCACTTCTTGAGTAAAAGCAGATTGAGAAGCTGATTGGCTGTTTTCTACAATAAAACCCACCAAGCTGTCCTTGTCTAGAATATATTTCATTAGTATGCTCTCTTCAAGAGTGAGTAATAAGATTATTTCTGGAAAGAAGTAAAGAACATAAGGCTGAAAACTGCTTTTGTTAGTGCTGCAGTATGAATTTGTTGCAAGGTTAATAATGGAGTTATCACTGTCAACAAAGGAAAGAGTCTGACAACAGAGAATTCTAAATGGGTTTGAGTTCCTTGCATAATTGTTATTTTAATTACCATGTTCAGAAAAGGCTTCAGAGGTTCCTCAAACACTGCTTGTATCCAGATGAGATTTACCAGTGCACTACTCGCAAGCTTTCCTTTGAAAAGTCACTTTCTTGTTTTATCATGTTTACAAAAAACTGAAGTGAGAGCTAGCTATGAATCTCCTGTTATTTGAGTTGATGGCAGATGCTAGCATGGCTTTGCTTTATGATGGAGTTAAACTCTCTGGGACTGCTTACAAAGAAATTCCATTAGCAATATTTAAATGCCATCTTAGAAAGGCACTCAATAATATGTGTGTTGGCGCTGATGAAGAATAGTACCTTTTAAAAATGAAAAAGTAATGTGACTGTTAGTTTAACATAAAAATGTCAAACTGTGGGCAGTCTTTAGTCAATTAAAGAATCTGGGCTATTCCTAATGGGAATAAGGATGAAGGGATGGGGGAGAAGTTGGTACTAAAAATTGCAGATGTGCAGAACTACTCAGAGATAATTTGTGCGGGCTAGTAACACTGTCAGCCAGTTTGGGACTAATATGGGCAGCCTGATACCTGTTTTTCCTGAGCCACCTTAGTGATTTCTTTTTCTTAGTATCTTCTTTAATAGCTGGCAAGTCTTTACAGCAAACAGGGCTATGGTAATGGTGTGCTGAGTGGAGGTGGATTTGTCCAGATTTAAAGAATGTACTTGCTGAAGTTCATAAAATGTATTAAAATGGCAAACCTGCTTGTTGCTGAATTGAGGGATATACCTGTGAGAGGGGAAGGAGGATTCTTAAACTTTGCAGGAGGCTAGTGCAGTTGATGCTCAGACAGGAGTCAAGGCATGAGGGTGTGCATCTGTGTAACTTGTCAGTTCATGTTAGGGTTATATCTCTATAAATAAAACACCACATTCAAGTTTCAAACTTTGCCTTATATGAAAGTAGCTTCCAAGGAAACAAAAGTCTGGTAGAAGTTCACTTGGAGGGAATGCCACATAGCAACTGTCTTTATTAGCTTGCATGAGTCTGTCCGTGCTTTTGGAAGGTCAGTGTCTGATTTTTTCTCTTAAATGATTGTTGTTTCCACTGTAACTCACACAAATGTTTTCCCCAGCCATTTGTTTATCTAGTGTTCCCTCTACCTGGACATGTTTCTTCTCGTTCTTTAGATAGTTGCTGAGTGTTTGCTCCAAAAACGTCCCACCTAAAATGGGGCTTGTGCGACTGCTGCTACTGTGATAGTATGTGGATGTGCATCAGGAGCTGTCTTATGACTGAAACATAAATTACAACAGAAACATTATCATCTCTGCTTTGTAAGACAGGAGCTGAAAGTTAGAGTGTGATTTGACTGTACTCATGCAGGTCTGTGGCAGGCCTTGAAACTGAACATCCCAGTGCATTGTGTGAGATCTGAGACATTCTTTAATTTTAATTTTCATATCTTTATGATGAGTTCTGACTTGTTATCTAACTAACTTGCCATACTGAAACAGATTTTCTTATTCTTAACCTCAGCATATTTTTTAATATATATTTTCATTCTTCTTTCATATTATCAAGTTCCTCTAACTGTTACTTTTAAATTGCTTACCATACTTTTTCTTTTCAACTCAATAATTTGGATATTTCTCTTTCGTTAATCTGTTGCTCTTTGCACCTTAATGTTTTGGTTTAAAGACTCTTTTATCCCAACTTCTTAAAGTATTTCATCCATAGATTTGATGGCTTTTCTTGTCAGCTTAATATTTTGTCCTCCCTCAGGGCCCCGAGTTGTTGGCTCACCACTTTTGTCACTGCTAATTGTTATATTTTGTTTTATTGCTCTGTCCTTCTGTTATCCTTTCCCAAGACTTTGCTCAAAGTGCTATATAAATAACTAAAATATAGTGTAATGGGCCAGCTATAAAGTAAATTAATGGACAATCTTCCTGTGAGGCCAAAACCTGGTCTTCTCAAGAACTATGCTGCAGAAGACCGGCTGAAATTTGAGCCAGTTTTCTTTTAGCACCACTGCCATCAGAATTTCTCAGTGTTGTTAATTCCTAATACCAATTTTTGTTTGTTTCATAACAGAATCATTAGGAGAGCTGCTAGAAAGGAGGTGCAGTAGTTACTTAGATTGCAACACAGAAGCCTTACCTTGACATACTCCTGAAAAGGCAACTGAGTCCTAGGAATGCTGAGGACCAAATTCAAGAGGGCTTTGAGTGACCAGCCTTCACTTCAGGTATTTAAGGGAATAGGTGTTTGAGGAAGCTACTTTTGAACTGAATATGAAATGAAGCCCCATTTCAAGCTCTCACATCAATTGTCATGAGCATGTGCCTTGCTGTGGATAGGCAAATACTTGGGAAGTGCCAGGTTTAGTCTTGCCAAGGGCTGAACAGATCTGTCTCCAAGCCCACTGGGAAGGCAGCTTTGGATGGGAGTCCTACAGGTGCTGGTGTGTTCCAATAGGCCAGGAGGTGAGGTAAGGATTTTTGTTGCACTTCAGAAGGCAGTGCAATGTAGTTGGAGCTACTTTTTTCAAAACAAAAGTAACTAGAATGAAGGGACCGAGTGAAATGATATGAGATGGGTTGTAAAAGATCTTTGGTACATTAAGAAACATAACAAGCAATTGTAGCACAAATTTGAGCTCAAATGATTAAGGACTGGGGGTAGAGAGCTTAGCTTTTGGAATTCAATGTAATCCCTTACAAACGAATGAACCAAAGCTGCAGTTTTCCTTTAGTTTTGGGTTTTATGTTTAAAAAAACCAGCACCATCTATTGGACAAAAGCAGGTTGGTGGGTTTTTATTGTGTGTGTTTTTTGTTTTAGTCTGGCTGAAAATTGAAAATGCAGGGATTAGAACAAATTACAGAAAAAAAAAATTATTGTGCTATAGCTGCATGCATACCATAGGAGTATGCCAGGGGAGATCAAGAAGCTTGTTCTGTTGTGCCGAGCCAGTGCTGGTCCAAGAAACATCCATGCAGGAATAGTGAGGTGGAACTGGTTGTGCTTCTGATTTCAAGGTCAAGAAGATGTCTTTTCATGTGCCTTTATAAAGGGAATTGTGCACAAATAGTACTTCCATGGAACTCACTTTTTATTATTTATCATAATATTGATGTATTTTATAATGGCTGAGATGTTATTCTTCCTGAGGGTGCCAACAATGCTACAGCTGTTGATGAGACATTGCGGGAAGTTGTGATAGGACAGCACAGAGAGACTTGGAAGAGTGCAGGAGAGAACTGTTAGTGCTGACTTCCCACTGATGGACAATTGGAGAGAGAGGTGTCCTGAAATGGGAACAGTGCGAAGAAACTCTGAGAGGCATCTAAAACATTTTCTCAAGCTTACCATTATCAAGTGGTACAGGCACCTCCAGATGTTGTAGGGGAATTTTAAAGCTGGGTACAACTAAGTTGGCTCATAAGAGGAATAGAACATGTGCATTTCCCTAAAAAAGCAGGGAGTGACATTAATTTTACTTTTTTATAGGATCTGTGGATGTTTAAATGCAAATGATTTTCTCCCACTGTTTGAAGCTTGTTATGGCAGGGATTGCAAAGTTGTGAGAGGCTGCAGTGTGAGCAGACACGGGACAGGCAATGGGTGGTGTACCTGTCTGGCATATTGGACTCCTATCCAAGTCTAAGATAATTTTCTAACTTTTGCAAACCCTATGTAATCAGTAAAACAAAACTTTTTCACATAGCTAAAACTTTGGGCAGCTTTTAGAAGAACTAAAATATACCATGCTAATTTGACACAGGAATGTGTGAGCTTTAATTAAGGACTCTCTAATAAGAGCAGCACCACACTTCCCCTTGTGTAACTGCTGTGGAGAAAACTCATTCTCCAGAGTTTCATGAGTGTGCTTTTTTTATTACTGCTTTGTTCTTAAAGAGGGAGTAAGTGTGTTTATTAAGGTGGTTGTATTTACCCTTAATGCAATGCATCGAGCATCTATTTATTACTAAGAAATCTGCTTTAGCAGAGTGTGTGCTTGTAGAAAAGCAGAGCTGCTGTGGAATTTTGACCCTGGGCAAAACCAAAACAAAGCAACACCGTGCAGAGCTTCCCAGGACCAGCACAGGCCTCCCCCCCGCCCACCATCAACACCCCATCCTCCCTCACACACACCACCCCTCCTCCCCGCCGCCAAAGGGGAGAAAAATGGCGAAAAAGCCGAGGGGAAGGAGAGAAAACTTAAAAGCTTCAGACCGTGAGGGGAACAGATATATATATTTATTTACAGAGGAGGAAAGGGGAACTTAGTACTGTGTGCACACAACACGAATACCAGGCAAATACAGGGAAAGGGAGGTAACTCAAATGGTACTATATAGGTACTATATACACACCCAAGAAAGACAGATAAGGCACTGCATTACCCAAATACAGAAACGTCCAGCCCAGAGCTGTGACCTTCTCCCCACCATCTGCCTGACAAGAGACTGACCTGGCCACAGGAGAAGAGACTGCACTGAAGAGGCTGACCGAAGGAAGAGTGTCCAAAGACAGTGTGTCCCAGATATTCCTCCCTCACTCTTATATCCCAAGTGATGTGAGATAGTAGGGAATACCTCTGATTTGTCAATGTATGTCACCTGACTCGTTTCCCAGGAAGGCCTAAAAAACAACAAACCTAGCCAAAGCCTAAAATTTAAAACTACCACAGCTATTGATTGGATAGCTTCTGAGGCACTTTCCCCTTGGAGCCGGTTTTGTTTGGTTGGACTCTGTTTCTCTAAGTGCTGTATTGTCCACTGAATGTTTAATAGTTGCTGTTGGAAGAGATTTTCTGTCTTACATGGGAATGATACTGTTTGAATAGTGGTGCTTCCTCTTCCTTTACATTTTCTATGTCAATGGTAATAATTAACCAGCTCTGATTTCACTTTTACTTATATATTGATCTCACAAGTACCGTAAATGGAGTCTCGGTATGTGCAGTTTTGTATGAAATGATGTTCCTGGTAGCTCTAAAATTTATTCCAAGTAGCTTTAATGAAAACCCCCAAAATCAACAACATTGTGCAGCACAGATGTTGTAAAAGTAATTAGATAAAAATGGGTTCAGAAATCTGGACTACAGGGACTTTTGTAATTCTTTTGTATATGATGTTGCAAATATATAGAGGTCTGTCTATGATTTTTATGTATTACAGCTTTCAAAGATTGCAATGAGAATAGGGTTGGGCAAACACACTTCGTTTTGTTAATTTTGTGTATGTTTTTGAGATAAGAGAAAATATGCTAAAAATATAGCTAATTGTCTTTTTAACTAATTTTGTTTCAGTTTGAGTCTTTATGTTGCAATTTAACTTTGATTTTAATTTTAGGAAGACTTTCAAAAAGCCTCCATTCAGACACTTTTCAGATCAACAAAACCTTTTTCGAGGAGGTCGAAACAGTCTGCAAAATATCTCCAGGTTTCTAACTGGGACGTTCACTGCTTGAGTCTCTTGGTTCCAGTTTTTTAATCCAACATTAATCATGTTGATGAATGTGAAAGAGATGTTTTTAATGAAAACGGAAGTATTTCCTGTACGGCAAGCATTGTGACTTATTGCTTCATAACAAATTTAACAGTTCTGCTGCCTGATTTGGAGGTTTTCTTTGTTCATTCTCTTTGATATTTATTTTTTTAAAAAGAACAAAAAAGCTCACATTTTAACCTCATTATTGGGAGACTTCTGCATCCTTTCCCTTCTTGTCCTGATCACAGCACAAGCAGCAGTGGCAAAGCTTGTGTTGTACACAAGCGTGAGAAGATATGAGTTGGAGCAGGCAGGGAAAACAGAAATAAACCATTAATTTCCATACCTAGGAAACTTATTTCTTTCCTTGTACTGATCTGCAACAGAAACATCAGGCTGTCTCTTGTCTTCAAGAACCTTCACCTCATTTTTTTGAGTTAAGTCAGGGAGGTTTTGAGTAGTATGGGATCCTATCACAGTGCATTTAAGTTCTTGTCAGCAGTCATAGGAATGCTTGACCTGCAGGCAAGTTTTTAAACAACCACAACAAAAACTTAGGATCTACAAAGCCTGTAAATAAGAGCTTTGGATGGCTTCCTCTAAATTAGAAAATGGAGAGGCTGTAAATTTAAGCCAAGTTTCATTTTCCATCCTCTGTTTGTAGGATGTGTGTGGATTTCTATCCCAGTGAGCTACCTGTGCCATTTTCTTCCCTTGGCAGTCCAAAAAATTGGGTGCAGAGGTTCTGTACTGTCTTCTCAGCAAGGCAAGTCCCAGTACTTGAGCAGCTACAACTTTGCAACTGCTATAGCAGAACTGATGCTTGTTGAAAAGTCAAAGCTGATCACAAAATCAGAGTTGTTCTTCTGAGAAAGCCTTGAAGTTTCTGTTGTTGAAAGCTAAACATGTGTGGTGGGTCTGGCTGAGCCAGAATTTGTTTCCCTGTAGGAGCCCTCAAAGTGCTCTGCATTGGTGTCGATAACACACCCATAGTTTGACTACCACTGAGCGCAGCACTCACTGTTCAGTCAAGGGCAAGATCCTGGGAGGGGACACATAGGCCAGCTGACCCACACTGACCAAAGGGATATTCCATACCATATGACATCAACCCAGATATAAAAGCTGGGGTTAGAAGCAGGAAGAGGAGAGGCACTCATTGTCTCCGATGGCTGCCTGCTAACATCTGACATGCTTAGGGGCCCTGCTTCTCAGAGAGGTAGCCGACCATCGTTGCACATGGGAAGTAGAGATTAATTGCTAGCTTCTGCTTTACGCATGTGCACCCTGCTTTTGCTTTTTGTATAAATATAAACTGCCTTATTGCAACCCACGATCTGTGCCTTTTTTTCTTTTTTTTTGTTTCCCCCCTTACTCCCTCCCCTTTC
>VWZG01007435.1:912-13620 GCA_013396735.1 Grallaria varia
CATTCAAATCAACCAGTTTTCTCAGGCATGCAGAGAGCAGCTCTTCACTTCTTATCCCCAGTGTCTTTGCCTAAAACCTGCCTGTTCCACAAAAGCTTGCAAAGGAAAACATGATTTGACTCTGCACCACTTGTAGAAGGGATTTTAAATTTTTTTTCTTTGCAGCTGTGTGAACTATGATTTTTTTTTTTTTCTGTTTTATTTTTAAGAAAGAATTCAGTGGAGAAACACAAGTGCCTAAGCCTTTTCGTAGCTCTGGAATATCTAGGTACCTTGCACAGGAAAGAACAGAGGGAAAGCCTCAGGCAAACCATGCAGCTGAGGAGCAGAAGGTGAAGTTCAAGTAAGATAATGCTACATAATCTAAATTAAAACTGAATCTCTATAACTAGACACCAGTGTCTTCCCAGAAACACAGATTTTGGCAAACTTTCAGTGTCAGCAATAGCACCATCTCCACCTGCTGACAACTTTTACGTTCATGAACAAGCAAACAAGAAAAATGGGACAGTGGTTTTCTAGTTCCTGTCCTGTTTCCTGCATTCTTGTTCTTTACTTTTTACCTCAGTCAAAGTAAAAAGGGTGAAAAAACGTTTTGTGTCTTTTTGGTCACGTCTGGTGTAAGCTTACATCTCCATCCCCTTTGGGGGAAAATAATGGGCATTGGAAGTAGGGGAAAGAGTGAGATCAGTCTTGAGAGAAAAAGGGGGTGAAACACTGAGAATTCTCCAGATTTATGTTATTTCCCAGCCCCCTCGGTTAACTTGGCAGCCAGCCTCAGGAAACTGGCCCTACAAAGTGAGGGGATACCCAGCGGCCTCTCAGCTTTTGCAGAGTAAAGCTCAGCTTTGAGTAAATCTCAGCTTTGCTGGTCTGGAAGGCAACCCAAGTGAAGCAACTTCATGTTGTTCTGATCATCCCGGGTAGCCTCAGAGACACTCTGAGGAGCAGTTTGGAGAAGAGGTTATTTTTGGGTCTATTTAAAATTTTAGAGTTGTTATAGTCATAGAATTTGTCACAGTTTTTCTTTCCCAACCAGCAGAATTTGGGAGCTGGCACCTGCCCCTCCACCACTTCTACTTAACAAAAGATCCAGGTAATGATCTGAATTCCAACCTGATGGCTGGGGAAGGGGGGGAGGAGGGGGGAAAGGACAGTTCTTTTCCTTTGGTTTGGGAGTTTGTGGGTTTTTTTCTTCTTCCCTGGCGGTTTGGGGAAGGAAGGACCTTGCACCTCAGAGGGACTCCTGTGGTTTGGCTTCTCCCCTGCCTCCCATTCCCAGCCTGGTGTGCCCCTGAGCTTCAGAGGGACAGAGAGTCACCATTGCTTTGGAGTTACTGCAGCTTTCCTGAGGCACCGACAGCACCAACGAGGGAGCCCCCGGTCCCCTCTGCCCACCCCGGGCCAGCACCTTCCAAACAAAGGACAGAGGAGGGAGAGTCCACACTGCCAACGGGAGAGGTTCCACTCCGTGCCTNACTGCCAACGGGAGAGGTTCCACTCCGTGCCTTTGCAGAGACTCATTTGAGTCTCCAGCCCAGGATCTGGGTATTGACCAGGTGTTTGCTTGTGAGGGAATCAAAACTCCTTTCACTCTGGGCACGGCTTCTAACAAGTGTAAGAGAGAAGTTTGTTTACAGAGACATCCTGCAGGAGCATCATCATGAGATGATTTGGAAGACTACAGAGGAAGGGATCCGACATCTGAGGGAAGTGGCACTGTTAGAAGTGCTTTTGGGAGGGGATGGGCAGCCCAATAGTGACCCAGACAAGGTCAGGTGCACATCACAGATGTGGTAGAGCCTTTCATGACAGGGAGCAAGGAGGGACTTGGCACAAGCTGCAGCTCCTCCCCGCAGGTGCCCCAGAGCCCCTGAGCACTGCCAGGGGTGCACCAAGGCACCTGAGGGGCCTCTCTGGGGTAGGGAACAGAAAAGATCTCAGTGTGTGTGGGCTGGATCCCTCTGCGTCCATGCTGATGGTCACCCTGGCCAGCTCTGGCCATGCAATGTGACTGACACCTTCCAGAGGCAATTCTAAAACTCGGCCCAGAGCTGCCAGGAAATTATATGAAAATAAATTATATTAAAAAAAATGAAAACAAAGAAAAGTATGTCCTCTGGTTTGAAGGGATGGATGGACTCATCCAATGCCCTAGCTGTGGTATCGAGTACTCTTTTGTTTAATTCCAGGTAACTGTTCTCCCAATTCCATCAAATATTTTCTCAGATGTTCATTCCCTATTGGATTCAAATCTTCTCCTTTAAATTTTATCTGATAGGGCCTGCCATCCAAAATTACCAAAGGGTTTAGGCCCTCTTCACTTCTGGGTTTTCCTCTAATTTTGAGCAAAGCTGGTGAAAGTGCTTTGTACCAAGGCATATTTGCATCTTGGCAAATCTTGGTCAGTTGTTGTTTGATGAAATGGTTCATCTTTTCAACTTGTCCACTCGCCTGAGGCCTGTAAGGCCTGTGCAACTGTCCATCTATGCCCAAAGGTACTAACTAACCTGATGTTAACAGAGCTCTTTGTGGTGTAATCCAGGATAAATGAGATCTTCCATGGAAAAGTTATATGTCAGCTATTACAATGTAGTAGGCAAACCAGCAATTTATTTCCTTGCCTTTATTTCAGAAAACGACTGGATTATTTTGATTAGTTTTCTGATAATCTTGAAATGGCATGTTAAAGATCTCAACATAAACTGGAGAGAAATTAAAAAAGTTACCTAGAATCTGTAAGGAGAAGCTTGTAGGTATGTAAAGCAGCCCTTATTTTGAAGCTGCTTACATTTCAGTATAAGTATGAATAAATTTTTGGACATGAGCCATTTTCTAGAGTCAAATAATGTTTTTTTCCCTTTTTTAATTGAGCCAGTGGTATGGATTATTTTACTTCCTGTGCCTAGGTAAATAAAAATCCTTTTGCTCTCTGTTTTAAGAATCCCCTAATGCTCATGTGATTATTCCAAGAGGCTTAACTCGGAGCAGAATTTTTTTCTGATAGGATGTTTTTAAAACTTGGTGGTGAAGGCAATAGCAGAAGTTAGTAGACAATATCACCATTCTTCACATTTACCATACTGTTAAGAAAATCAATACAAGTATCTGAAGAACGGGGTGTTTTCCTTATTCTGGTTGTGCCTGCGATTCTTTCACTCCTTTGGTATATGGTAATGGATGAAGTTGGACACCAAATTAGAGAGAGATGACTACTTACAGCTCTCCAGTAGGAAAGGAGGAAACTCTTTGAATAATCCCTTTCTCAGTTATCAAATAGGAAAAAAAAAAATGGAAAAGCAACGATATAGACAATTTTCTTTTTTATTTTTCGCTTTGTAAAACTGTTCTAGATAACCAGACAATAATTTTATTCTGAGTTTTGAGTTTATTTTCATTCCTGACCACCCCCAGGGGAATAAAAAATAAAAAAAACTCAACCTTTTAGATGAAATTACAGTTGTCAGAGACGTGTCATCATGCACATGATCAGATACTTTCACAAGTACAGAATGCTTGTAAAATCAAATAGCTGTACTAATTCAGAATGATTTACAGAGATGCTACTACAGCAGGAGTTAATACTTTAGTTTTGAAGACTAGCATCTACTACTAACTGTTATCTCCCAAAAATGTTGTTCTGTTGTGGTTTGTTTTCTGAATTTTTCATTTTTGTTTTGATTATCTTTTTTTCTCACTCCTGCAGAAGGCAATATGTTCATAAATTTGTTTGTTGCTGACATTTGTGTAAACATTTTATGATCTACAAACACCAGAACTACTAAAATATGTTGCATAGTAAGGATCTGTTTTTTGCAATCTCAGGCTAATTTTTTTTAAAATGATTTTTTTGGTTCAGGCTCTAATTTATTTGTCAGCTCTATTTCTTGTGTTCCCTTCCTGGCATTTTTTGTTAGAATTTGCTCTACTGTTTGTGTCTTTTGTTTGTGTAGTCAACATCAGGCACAGGTGATAAATGACATTATTTTTTTCCCCTCTGATTTCTAAGGCTGGGCTTTGAGGGGTGGATTACACCTCTCTGTACGTGCTGATTACCATCTGAGGTTTGTCCTCAGCTTCACACATGTGTCCTAGTTATAGTGGCTGGGACCAGTTTATCACTGTGTGAATGGAACTGGAACTGTGTATTCCATACCCTCTCTGACATTCATCATGAACTGTTAACGATGCATTGTTTGCAACAGCTGCCCAGGACACACCTGACACCCTCAGGCTATGAACTGGGTGCATGAGAAAACAGAGATAAGAGGGTTCCCTGTCTTCACACCAATGATTCAGGTGTGATAACTCCCCTCTGGGAATCATTAACACCTTCACACCCAACCTGAGGGGTCCTGTCTGCTAATGGGCCATCAAGTAGACCAAGATATCCTGTGACTCACTGAGTAAATTGCCTATTGTGAAACCCGTCACCCTGGGAGAGGTACTGGGTGTTCCTATCTGAACCCAAGCATAGATAAGCTTGGGGTCTGGGGACTTGGGGCACTCACTCACTCGTCAGACTGAGAGGAGCACCAGCACCTCAACAGGACTGCAACTGCCACTCTTGACCAGACTGCGACCACCAACCTTCCGGAAGGAAAACAGGTTTTCCTTTTTTTTCTGCCTTGGACTCAGGGGGACCACGTGATGCTCAGCACAGGGGCTGGTGAGCACCATTCTGTTTGTGCCCCAGGGGGCTGGGTTATACAACTGGGTTTTGAGGGCTGAAACCAACTTTCCTTTGTATCAGTGTATCTATTGTAATCTTTTCATTAAATTGTAGTTCTGACTTCTAAACTCTTTTGAGTTGGATTCATTTCTCCTGCCAGTTTACTTTTAAACCAGCACAACGTGTTACTGTACCAAGGGAAATGCTGCCTTCTGCTAATGATAAAATTCTGGTAAATCCAAAATTCCCCCAAACTACTGCGATATAAAATGCTAATCCTAATCTGCTAATTGATGTCATTTGGTTGTGGAGGTGTAACTTTCTCACTCCCAAGACACTCAACCTAAACACTTGGCAACAATCCTTCTTGTTGGTCTTCAGGACTTGCCTACTGTTTACTCTTCCCACACATGCAAATCCACCAGACTTCCCAGTTTTTGATTATAATAACAAAGTTTCCCCTGCAGAAATATTCCACTAGAGATCTTGTTTAAGATGCTGAATATGTTTTTCTAGTTTTTAAATGAGAACCTATTGCTTTGTGTGTCTTACCTCTTCATTATTAACTCTTACCTGTTTGAAAAGTGCCTGTTGTTATCCTTGGGGTGAACTATGAATGCTTTGATCTCTCAGTATAAATTCCTGCCAGGTTTTATATCTGCTGTGAATGTTAGAAAATATGTCAAATACTGGAACAAGACAGTGTCCATCTTCCATCCCATCAAGAAATTGAAAAATAAATACAATTTAATGGAATAACTTCATTACATCTTTGATGTACAACTTCAAGAAGTTTAATGAGAGAATGCTTGTGATTCAAATTCAGGATTCTATGGTTATTCAAATTTGATTTGGTTTTTGAGAGAAGATAAACCAAACTTAGGCAAAAATATGAAAAAAATTAATCCGATTAAGATATTATTTCTTTGCAGGGCATTTTAATTTCCCTATTGTTTCAAACACACTTCCATTATGTACTAAAGATGATATGCCACAAATAGATGAATTGCCTTGCATTAGATTTAATGTAATATTGTACAGAAATGGCTATTTTTCACAAAAGAAAAAAAAAGGGCCAAAAAAAGCCACTCCCCCCCCAACCAAAAAAAAAAAAAAACAACAAAAAACCAAAAAAACAACAACAACAAAAAAAAAACAACTCAGAAACTGACACTGCTTAATTTGATTTTTAAGTTGTTTGCTCTTGTTGACTCACATGGCACTTTTACTCCAGACTCCTTCAAACAGGTTTTGTGGCCTAGAAATTTGTGAAAAGAGTTGTTTGTGTCCTAGAAACTTTAACTGAGCCATGGTGAACATCTGTGGACAGACAATTATGAACTCACTCCGTGTATATAGGCACACTGTGAATGTCAGCGAAGGAGCTGGGGAGTCTCAGGCATGGAAAGCCATGTGCCATAACGTGTTCTGGGTAAATGTTAAGTGTCCAAGTTGCTCTTCTCCACACAGTCTTAATTTTCCTCAAACCCCATGGAAATTCACAGGAACCACCCAGGTTAATCCCTCCAGTTTCCTTCTGGAAAATAAACAAATTTGGGATCTCAAATGAGTAGTTGGTAGTTTTTGAAAGCCTCGGTTTGTCTAATTAAGGACTCTTGTAGCCTTGTGTCTCAGTTTTTATGAATTCTTGTAGTAGGAGTTATACAGAGATGGAGGAAACACAAGAACTCTGGGACAACTGTGCAATCCATTTATTTAAGTACATGGACAATGTGAAGATACAAACACGCCAGTAAATACTGAACCAAAACTGCTTAAACTAGTAGATATGATATAGAATAGTTCTGAAGTATTATGCTTGACCTGAAACAAGACTTTTGAAAAATCAGAGTCTTGAAGGGCCAATATATAATTTTTTTTTTTTTTTTTTTGAGTGAAAAAAACAGTAGAGTAACTGACATCACATTTCATAGAAATAGCTGGTCATGGTTTGTGTTGATGTTGACCATAGAGACTTTGCAGGAAAAATATTCCCATTTGATTTGCACCAGGTACAGAACAAAACTGGGAAGGTAGGAAAGAGGGAAGAAATTGTGCCGTCTGTGAATGACAATTCAATTAAATGCTTGTTTTTCTCAAGACTGTTATGGTTTTGTGTGCTTTCCAATCAGGTAAAAATGGAATATTTGTATTATCAAAAAATGAAATGGAAACTGAACCATTTTCTCTGAAGTTGCATTTCCTCTGGTCTCTTTGCTGTGAAACACTGATTTTTTACCTCATGAACTCAATATGACGCCTCTCATATAAAACTCCATTTCTGACAAAGTATTCCAGTGCATGACATTCCCTTGAAGAGTAAATCAGAATTCTTACTCACTGGCTATCACTGAATTTTATTCTCGCTGTAAGTAGATGAATGTTTGAGGTTACTGGCACCATTCTTTTTCTAGAATATTGGATTTCCCTTAATGCTACGTAATTTTTGTGATCATGTAAAAGTGGAAGAAAATATAGAAAACTAGCACCTGAACTTCGTAAAATAACATTTAAGTAACACTGTGTCAAAATACAATAACAATGTCCATGCTTGTCCAACTAATTTTTTTTTTTTTTTAAGAAATGGGTTATACTATGCTGTTCTCAACATTTGTGTTTTCTTTATTTATCAGATTTTCGTGCCCTACACTATTTTTGTATTAAATCAGATTGTATTGTGTCCCCAGGGCTTGTTGAAGTATTGCTAGAGAGGTATTTCTGTGTTTATACATTGAAAATACTGAATTAGGTAAAGCTACTTTTGTGATTTTAAGCATTGCAGTGCATTCAACTGCTGTTTATGGCTGAGTACAATTAAATCACACAGTTTTATGAAAGTCATGATAACCTCTGAGCACAGAATCTTTTTCTACTGGTAAAAATGTGCTATTTTAGTGACAAGAAGTGGGACGTGGTCAGGTTTGTTTTACTGTACACAATTGCTGGGTACAAGAATGAGAGCAAGAAATACTACTCAGTCTGAAAAATCCAGGAAGGAAAGAAATTTAATTCCACTTGGAACTCCAAACCATGGCTAAAAGGGCATAAAAGCATTGTTTTATGTCTAATGTAGGGATTTGAAGCTAATTCAACATCCAGAAATGTGCTATTAAGGGGTAGAATCATTTGAGCCACAGGCAGCATTGATAGGCAGGGGCTCCTGAGGAGATGGGGAGACCCACGCGTAGATGGGCAGAGAAATTTTCCTGTTGAGGTGAAAATGTGATGGGCTTAAAAGGACTGGTCAGGAGCTGAGAGATGTAGTCAGCACAGCATTGAACGTAAATGCAAGACCTGAAGTAAAGCTCCATGTTGGGAAACTTCTTGCAGAAAATGGACATGTGAGCAACCTCAGTGCTTTAGATACTGCTATGCTGCGAGGCCTTTAAGACTGCAGTGAGAAGCTATTTTTAGGAAGCCTCTGTGGAGATCAACAGGGAAGAAGAATGTAAACTTAGAGAAGCTGCAACAGAAGGTTGAAAAACAACAGCCAAAGAGAGAGATCACGAGGACTTTATTTTACACCAATAGAGTTGTGTGTTATTGGCATTAACCAGTCACAGGGTGGTTTGCAGTGTGTGTGCAGTGTGTGAGCTGTCTGGGTTATTTAAGGGGTGTTTTCACAACAATAAATGGCATTACTTTGATCATATTGGTCAGTTCATGGTGTCCATGAGTATCCCTCGCAATAGCTCCAGGTTCAGGCTTACTCAGGGACAGAACAAAGCTGACTCTGATTAATTGAATCCCACCTCAATTTTACGTGACTGAACGGAGCATGGAAGAGTATGACTTGGGGCTTGCTATGTAGGAAGTGTTCCTTTGTTTATGGTCTATGTACATCTGAGCAGATAATTCCATGTGTTGCTGCTTAATTTAGTACTTTACAAGAACAAAACTGCTGATACCTGGATAAGGAACAAAATAAATAAATAAAAAACCCCCAACAGAACAAACCAACCAACCAAACAAAACAACAACAGCAAAAGAAAAAACGCCCCACAAATGAAAAAAATTGCAAGACCCATGACGTCCACAGAAAGTAGCCAACAGGAGAGCTCTGTGGTAAATGACAATAAGAGGATATCTGAGATACTGGCTTTCTATATTTTCCTCACTTCTGTTTTTTTATTTTCTCTTATGACTTCCTCAGGCTGTTCTATCATCACCTTGCACTTCAGTGCTGTCAGTGGGGTGTCATTCTCCTTATTGTCTCTTCTAGTTCCATTCTCAAGTCCTTCCTGTTATAGTTTTAGATTTTTTCAGGATTTTTCTTTCCTCGCCAGCTAACACGAACTTTGGGGAGTGACAGTGCCTCCACCTAGATAACGATCCGAAATTCCACCTTGATGGCTCTAAGGACAGTTCCTTTGTTTTTTTTGTTTGGGGAGTGGTTTTGCTTCTTCACTTCACTTCTTCAGCAGAGGCAGAGAAGGCGGAACCCACGGACGGAGGTTGCTGCTCTTCTGCTGCGAGTTCCAGCTTCTTTCCCTGCTTTCCTGCTCCTAGCCCGTTGGGCCCAGGGCTCCACTGGGATATACAATCTAATCTTCACCGCTTTGGAGTTGCTGCTATTTTTCGCCCTGAGACACCAAGGCATCAACAAGGGACATCCCGGACCCCTCTGCTCACCACCTTCCTGCCCCGGGGCCAGTGCGGTCGGCCGGAGAACAAAGGGACCACACTGCCTGCTACCGGCTGCCTGCGGGAGAGGAGCCGACCCCCCACCCCATATCTCCATGGACTTATTGTCCAGGTTTTTGGTTATATAGTTGTTACCTGTTCTGTTCTGGTGGTTCACATATACATATATGCATATATAACTATATTCAGTAGTTAAGAACTGTTATCTCTCCTTCCACAGTTTTCCTTCAAATTAAAAGTTTGTTCTAAATTTAAAAGAGGCATGATCTTTTCTTGAGAAAGTCATTCCAAATTATTTTGGCTTACTCTAACTAAGACACTTCCCCTTATTCATGTTGTTCCAGAAAATTCCAAAATCCTCCCAATATCCCCCAAAAATACAATCTAGCTGTTTGACTTGTGGTGCTATTAGAGACTGCTAATAAATGAAAAATGAAAAATAAAACAACATGTTTTACTGTGGTGCAGAGCGAAAAGGCTTGTTTGAACATCCAATGTGAAATAGTCATATTCTGGTTCTTCAAAAAGAACACATGCAAGATTACTACAACAAATATCTGCATTTCTCTCAAAAGCCAGAGGAGAGAATTCCATAAAAGTATGGAGGTTTTTATAAACATTGGATGATAGATGTAAATATATGAACTCTTAAAAAAGCAAACACCTTTGTGGGAAAAGATGCTTCTATGACTCCTTGATTGTGTGATTCTCTGAGTGTATGACTCAATGGTTCAATAATTCTGAGAATCTATGACACAATGACCCTGTGATGTAATGATTCTATCATTCAGTGAATCCATATCCATATGTTACAGTTAATCCATGATTCTATGACTCTATAATTCCCTCATTTTATGATTCCATTGTTCCACGATTCTATAATACCGTGATTCTATGATGCAGTGATTCCAGGATTTCATATGTCTATGAGGCAAAGATTCCATGTTTTGATGCCTTTAAGACTCTGTGATTCCCTGACTCTGTGATTTGACTACTCAATGGTTTTGTGGTTTTATGATTTCATGACTCTGTTCAATGAATGATTCTTTTATTTTGTGTTTCTATGACTCTAAGATATGATCCTTTGATTCAGCGATGCCATGATTCCATGATTCTCAGCTTTATGTTTCCATGATTCTTTGATGCCACGATTCTTAGATTCTATGCTTGCTCATTTTTACGATTCCATGACTCTGTGATCCCTTGAGTCTGCAATTCCATGATTCCAAGATTCTATAATTCTGTCATTCAATGATTCCATGAATCTGAGATACATGGATTCCATACATTCTATGACTGTAATTCCCCAATTCAACAGTTCCATGATTCCCTGACTCTAATTTCAGCACCTCCTTTGCTTGGGTAACTCCTCACGTTTCCCAACAAGGTTTGGTGTTGCACCTATGTTGTAACAGTGTCTGCATTTCTTCTGGTTGTGGAAATGTCAGATTTATTTCCTTGGTGGGTAACCTGGGCATCTTAAGCCCTGTGGAATTTGTTTTCAGGGATGTCCCATCCATGCCTGTGGTGCACCTGGCTCAGTGGGGCTAACCCTTCAGCTGGGCATCCAGTGCGCTCCTTCAAAGTGAGTAACAAAACAAAAGGACAGTTGTTATAATTATACTTTAGCATGGCAAAAAGAACAAGAACCCATGACTACTTGGTAATTCAGCTTGACTTATGACAAAGCCAGCATTTTTTTTTTAATAAAACCCTAAGTTTTTCACCATTTTTTTAATCCACAACATTAAAAAGCTGTTCTCAAAAGAGCAATAATCACTAGAAAGAACGTACATCTATTTTTTTTTTTCAGGTGAAATCTGTTTCTGAGCTGCTGCTGACCCTGAGCAACTCTTAAAAATGAGCAAAGCTGACGTAACTCCCTGTAACAAGCAGGAGAAATTTAAGTTCAAGCAAAGTTGAGAAATAGTGTCAGCTCACTTTGATGGCTGTGCCCCGAAAGGTGATAGCTTGTTGTGAAAAATTATTCCTCATTTTGGTGTTGCATTACTGGAATGATGTGAGTTACAGTGAAATAATGAAAACACATTTTCTCCAGGGTCTGGCAGTTCATTCCAGGGGCTGGGAGTCAGGGTGTGAGCACGGTGGAGGTTTAACAGGAATGTGAAGTACACAGGGGCAGAGAAGAGAGACCAGAATGTTTTATGAAAACATTGCCACTCCGTGGGCAGCTCAAAGGTAAAGAGGTAAAGGTGATGTGTTTGCAGTGACCTTGGCAAAGCTCAGTTCAGGAAGGGGAGGAAGAACAAACTGGTAAGACCAAGAACAAAAAAAGGAAAATAATTTGTATCTTGCTGCCCTTTTTAACATATGAATAATCTCCTAAAGCTCCTGATCTGCCTTTGTGGGTGGGCAGAGACCTGAGGGGTTGGATGAGCATCCTGTGCAGGATGGACTGCTCTGAATCAGAAAGGGATGTGAGAGTTCATTAAAAATGTGTGTTGTGAGCCAAGTAATGAATAGATTTGCTTCTGGTGAAGCGTGTTCAGTTTACATAAAGGATGTCAGCCAAGTGGTAGATACTGAAATATTGCAAACCTTACTTTAAGGCATGGTTAATTTTTTATTTTTTTAAAAATAAATATCCACCTCATTGGTGTAGATGACCTTTAGCTCTGTGCAAAAGTTGACCTGAAGGTATAACGAATAGTTATGTAGAGTGTACATGTACATTTTTAGCAGGAGAGAAATACACACTTTTCCAACAGATAACAAAAAATGTACAAATGTGGGTGTTAAAATTCTGTAACTGACTAGGCTGAAGGCTTTTCTTACCTATTATTTATCGAAAAAAAAATCATGGTGATCATAGTTAGTATTAATTCGTTAGACATTTGAAGCACATTCTGTTCCTTGACACATTTCACCTTTCAAATAGTTCATGGAAGATGCCACCACACTGGTCACAAGGAGTTTGTACACAGGCTCTCCCTGAGTGCTTTTGTGGCTTGGGGAAACCATAATTATGTGTGCAAATGTATGATAACGGAGAAGCCCACACATATTTTTCACTTTATAATGAATTCCTGAGTGTATTAATATTCTAAAGGAGTTTAAGGCATTCAAGGCTACAACATGTAACATCATCTCACGCCATAATAACACACCAATGTGAAGCCCTCAGTCTGTTATGACCCCTGTCAGTTGTAAAAGATGATCATAAACTGCCTCCAGCCCTCAGCCGTGCTCTTCCAACTGATCCTCTTAAGTTCCTGTCACAGTTTTTCTTCCATAATTTTATGCTTTTCACTATATTGTCATATTCAAGTGGGGAATGTTTTGCTCCCTCATTTATCCAGCTATTCTGATGTGCTTTTCTGTTTGGAAATCTGCTTGGGACAAAAAACTAAAAACCAAACACAACAACAACA